>VACF01002090.1:0-153140 GCA_006891605.1 Pleurozium schreberi | reverse complement strand
ATCAATTTGAAGAACAACAATGCGAATCTTCATTATTGTCGAGATGATGCATTCGTGCAGCGATGCATTGAAGTTTATCGTGCTCTGTATGGAACCCAGAAAGTACCACGGAACAAAGCCTCATTGGGCATATGCCAAATGGTGTATGCAGAGTTGAAGTTGGGGCGAACCATGGACTGGAGGACCTTCAAGACTTCCAAGAAAACCACAGTTCCAACGGATCAAAAGAAATTTAGAAAGAAGTAAAAAAAAATTCGAAATTTAGGATTTAGGGTTAGGAATGTCATGATTCTTGTGGATCATGACATGGATCATGACATGTCATGACGTGTCACGACGGACGCGTCATGATATCACAACGTGAAAAGCCCACGTCACGTCAAGATAGACATTGCTGCCTCCTACCAAATTTTCAAGCTGTGAAAAGTAAAATGTTTTGGCACCAACTTGTTGAAAGTGACCTATGCGGACGATATGCGCTTACCATCACCAAGTTAATGTTATGTGTTTGTTGTGTATTGTCTACACTAAATAGTGAAATTAGGTTGCTTTACCCCAAGAAAATTACTCCACAAGTCATCAAAGTCAACAAATATTTCTATAAATACTTTCATATGTACACATGGAGGTTCATGAGCCCCAATTACACTAATAATCTAATTCAAAAGTATTGCATTCTTGTAAAGTAACAATAAATATTTAAATAGTGCGGCATGTCGATAAATTAGTGAGGGGCAGCCTAATTTCACTATTTAGTGTAGGTAGTGAAGGAACAAGCAATTTCAAATCACTTCCTACAATGATTTACACTTCCCACAATTTGCTTTTAACAGTATTCTCTTTAGCATTGTACACGGAGTGCAATATCGACATATCAATTGACAAATATTGTTTTTTTTTGTTGCAATATCAATTTATCAATCGCTSCTCCTGCATCGAATGGGTCGGATAGCTTAACCCCTAAACGCCGCCGTAGCCATTTCTTGGTCGATGAATGAGAGAGCATCTTCTTGTATAGGACARAAATGCAACTATCCATCCTCGGAATTTGTGGTAGAAAGGGAAGATGTTCTATAGTGCTTTGACTTCCGACAATTGTTTTTGGATTTTTTTAGGCCAATGATTCCCACGGTTTTAGAAATTGATGATTTCCAAGGTCACCCCGGCGTCGTTCAAGGGTTAAAAACCATAATTTGATTCTCCGGGGATCTCGTTGGGATGACCTTGGAGGTCAAGAGTGAGGTTCAATGAGGTCTTTCCATCCAATTTTCTCTTCAAACTATTATGCATTAACCCTTGAAGGACGGACTRGTGGTCGTGGAAATCATGCATTTTTGATACCRWGTGACATCATCTACTTTGAAAAGCCAAATATACTCATTGGAAGTCAAAGTACKAGAAAAGATCTTCCCTTTCCACTCCTAATACCAAGGATGAAAAGTTGGAGTTCTCTCCTACAAGGTTTGATTCCCTATCATTCATCKGGAGCAAAACATCCACACCGGCGTTCAAGGGTTAATAGGATTGCTTGAATATTAGCACGATTTCTCCTCGGCCTTGAATGTCTCATAGAGTGTGCTTCCATTGAGGTTCGCTTGTCTCAAGCCAAGGTCATGCTTATGAATATTGAAGTATTGATTAACTAAGGTAGGCACACCCAATACCAATTGTTGACCTAATACCATCCAAATGTAGGACTCTTGTTACATGGCCTTTTGAAGTGCAGCTGCCCAGATTTTCGCAGGGCTCAAAAAAGGATTTTTGTCACTTTAAACGCAGATATCTTGCAATCCACATGGTGAAAAAATCTGAAATTTTTTCCACATCTTCCCAAAGAATTTTGATACAAGGTCCCACGGTTACATTAGTCCAAAAATATTTTTTTTTGTAAAATTTGGTACTTGCACTAGAAATGGCAGTCTTGGAGCGTTTTTGGTGAAAGCATAGTCAAAGACCTTTAGGGGTTAAGGCATATATCTGTCATAGGGTTTCACTCTAGAATCAATGACAACCCTACATTTGGGTGGTATTGGGTCAATGGTTGGTATTGGGTTTGCCTACCTTAGTTGTTGACTTCCCACCAGGAGAACCCACTCCAGTTGGCGTGATGTATAAATCATTGTTGTGCAAATAACGATTTAGAAAATAGAAGAGATCAATCATTAGGAAAATTTTCAAGCCTCCAAGAGGCCGCGAGGTTTGCACCCCTACGGTGCAATTACAGAAAAAAATAAAAATAAAAAATTATTTTTTATTTTTTAGAAATTGGAATCTGACGTGGCACTACTGGTGCCACGTCAGCAACACATCAGATTGACAAATTTTTAAATATTTTTTTAATTTTTTAAATATTTTTTTTCTCAAAAAAAAAATTTTCAAAAAAAAAATTATGATTTTTTATTTTTTAAATATTTTTTTTCAAAAAAAAATACTTTTTTATTTTTCTGTATTAGCACTGTGGGGGTGCCGAAAATGAAGTCTTAACGGCCCTCTGCAGGGCTGAAAATTTTCCTAATGGTGATGTGTAAACTTTCTCTCGCTCTAAAAGCATCAACTTCATGCCCAACTAGCCGAACCTGGTGGTTTTGGGATTACTGAATAGTGTGCGATAAATGTTTGACCCCACCAAAATATTCTCTTTAGCACATACGGAGTACTACATTGCCGGGACATCAACTCTCCCAAATCTACTTTTTTCTTCCACTAATGTTGTAATGGATTTTTGCTTTAGACCACCATTGGGACAAACAAGAATTTGTTGTAACAAAATTGTCTCTATATTTTCGTCTGATGATGTTTCCACAAAACTCGGATGCCATACTTGGCTTGCCTGTGGTTTGCAAAGTCGGAACATGTGGACTTCTTGAAACTCATGCCAATGAAACTTTTGTGCGTCCCCATGTTGAACTTGTCATGGAATTTCAAGAATAAAAGTGCAAGTAACACAATTAGTAACATAACACTAAATATCATTATTAGTGTAGTGGTGAATGTAAAATGTCTTGGTACGTGTTTGGAATTACCGAGTTGCAATCGAGTAAGATATCAAGAGTTAATTTCAAGCTCGTTCCGGTTCTGTAAGCTTATCAGAATTGAATGCTTATTGGATTATCGAGCGATGCAAGACCGGAAGTAGCAGGATCGGATTAATTCATACACCGACGTATATCCCAACCGGCCAGGGTGAACTGACCCCCTCATTGCCCCTGTCACAGGGTAAATGTAAAAACTGCCCCATATTTTGTGCCGCGTTTATTTTGTATTTCTTCACGATCCATAGCTAATTTGGGGCTTCTGATTGCAAATATGAATTCAGAATTTGCAAATTTTGTCATAGGAGGCAGATGAAAGAATTTCAGTGTTTTTCCCAGGGGTAAGAAAAGGGGCAATGAGGGGGTCAGTTCACCCTGGCCTATCCCAACCCCAAATTCGTACACTGGGGACCCCCCCCCTAAAATTCAGAAACAAGTCAAAGGAAGAGGGGGGGGGGGGACCTGGAAGTGCCACACACCATCTCCCGAGTTACAGAAAAGTGGTGACCATTCCGCATTGAAGGAATTTTGAATGCTGACCAAGGTTTCTTTGTTTTTAACAACAGAAGTGAAGTGCTGCCATACCTGGGTGCAAGGTCGAAGTCCAAGTGGACACTAAATTTTTTTGTAAGCTCATTTCTTGAAGAGCATAGCGTTTGCTGCATCTATCTGTCCGTAAATGCCAATGTAATAATAAAAATCTCATGATGTCCCAAGGTTGACTAGTATAGACAAATTTGCCCAGTGTACTTACCTCTATCAGAAGTAGGAAACTATCTGAACTCACTGGAAGTCCAGTTCAAGATGAGTGGGCTAAGGGAAAGCACGTCTCTCCCCCATTGGACCGTCCAAACGTTGGAAATGGTCGCCCGTCTCAGTCGAGTCCGTGAACGCGGAATCACTGGTCACATGGGCCTCTTTGACTGAGCAAGCTTTTGGACGAATTCCTGCACGGAACCGACTGTCGCTGGTTCGGGCTTGCCTCGGGTTGTCTGGACAGGTCGCCTCGTGAGGCGAGGATGGTGTTGCTTCTCCTCACTGCAAAGTTGCAGCGTGCCCTCTTTTGCGTGCTTGGAGCCTTGCTTGGAAGCCCGCCGTGGAGCTCTCAGTGCTCTGGATGAAGCATTATGAATGGAAGCACTGGCTGAAGCGGTGAAGTCTTGCGTTTCTGCTTTGCGGTTCAGGAGCTCCCTGAAGGCGTATTTGATCTCATTTCGTGGACTTACATATTCTTGGATGATCGTGTTGCTGTGGTTCCGGTAGGGTTTCGAGTTGGCAGCTCGATCGTTTTGCTAAGCGTCCGGATTGTTCCATCAACTCCAAAAGTTGAAGGTACCCAACACTGTTTCTTTGATGCCAGATACTTTGAAGCTAGATACCAGATACATTAAAATTTTCAGAACTTGGATTTCAGTCGCATGCATCAGGAGTTTGCAAGTTTTGAGGATTTTGACTTTAGAATTTTGGGAAGCTGCACGTCCGTAGGTCAACTAAAGTGTGTTAAAAGATGAGTGTTTCAAGACAATAATGACTATGGAGTGTTGCATAATTACTTTAGGGGGATGTGTCTCTAGAAAATAATTTACTTGAAATGGCCTCAAAATTAGAGTGGCTAATTCATGAGTTCTTAATTGACACTCTCGCACTCTTTGCTTCTCCTTCCCTTTTTCCTGCTATGCCTTTGCCATAGCCTTGGTGCACTTGTGTTTGTTTAGATCCAGAGAACGAGAAGGTAAAGTGGTAAACCAAATTCGTTCATGGTGTGACCTCCAGGATTAGAGAAAGGAGCGCTTGAAGGTTTTCCAAGCTTAGACTTCAGAGAGTGCATGGATTGTGTCATTGGTTAGATTTGGTAAGCATGGCAAGCATGGTGATGATCCTTTTGTGGTGAGTTCTCTCCTTTTCAATTACTTTTGTTAATTACTGATTGTCCTTTGTGCTTGCTCCTTGTCTCCCAACTATACTAGCATGACATTTCGATCTTATTTAGGATGTGTTTTTTTTGCTTAGAATTGAGTTAGGATTGGGATGTTCAACAAACTTAGTCGAAGCAAACTATAAATCTTCTTTTCTGGATTTTTTTTGGTTGTTTCCTTTTTGAGAAAGTGATTTTACCACTTCGCACGGCAAATGCAAAGATGAAGTTTTGAAACTATTTTCCGAGGAACAAAGAATGCAAAGTATGCAAAGTACCCACCTTTTGTTATATCCAAGGTCAAGGACCCCATAAATATAGACTTGCTTCAAGTCGCTAGAGCTGAGGTATTCTTTTAGCTTGCAATTTTTAAATTGGTTCTTCTTGTTGTAGAATTTTGTCAAAGTATCTTATGCTTGTGTTGTCGTTGTGAGGAACGCAACTTAGCCAGAACGGAGTGGCTTCTTTGCTCGTTGTAACTTGACTATTTTTCATCATTTGAACTCTGCATTCTCTGTTCATCCATGGACATACAAGCTTGAAAGGTCTAATTCCAATGTATTGTACGTTGTGTCTACAGGAAAGCACATCTCCCCCCATTGGACCGACCAAGCGATGGAATATCCCCTTGCCTTGAGGCCATGAACATGATCCCATTGGCAAGATTTTGACAAATTTCTTCTCGGAATCTTGGCTCCCACTTGTCGTTGCTTCAACATTGCCTCCAATTGTCTGATCAGGTCGCCTTGTCAAGTATGTTATTGTCTCTTCTCATAGCAAGGTTGCAGTGTCTGGTTTGAAGCATTTACGTGCTTAGAGTTGGAATCGGGCTTGGAGCTCTCCGTGCTTTGGATGATGTAATTGAGGTAGTGGTTGAAGTGATGAAGTCTTGAATTTTGCGTTGCAGTTTTAGTGCCTTGAGGCATATTGGAGTGTTCAATTGTGGACATATATTTATTCTCGGATGATCATGTTGCTGTATTTGGTGGAGTTTTGAGCTAGCAGTACAATTTGGCAAGTGCGCAAATTGTTTTGTTAAAGTGAATCATCTACTCCAAAAGCTTCAGGTATCAACGATTGCTTCTTTGATGCCAGATACTTTGAAGGTTCATGCTAGATACTTGAAAATTTTCAACTTCCATTTCAGTTGCATCCATCATGATCTTGCAAGTTTTGAAGATTTTGGCTTTAGAAGATTTGGAAGTTGCATGTCCATAGGTTAACCAAAGTGTTTTAAAGATGACAGTCCCAAGATAATATCAAAGATGGAATGTTGCATAATTACTTTAGGAAGAGTTGTCTTGGGACAATTATGTACCTAAAATGGCCTCAAAATCAGAGTGGTCGATTCATGAGTTTAAATTTGTTGTTCTACCTATTATGAGTGAATCTTGGGAAGATGACATACGACTATATTTGAGGCTATGATTTCTAGTCTTTTGTACATGCCTTCCTAAATATACATATTTAAGCAAATGTAATGAATATACATATGTAAGTTCATGTATGTATTTGAAACGAAATTACGAATCATTGTGAAGTCAAAATTTCTTTAACTTAAGAATGTTTTAATCTTTTCCTCACGATGTCTGATTTTATTTTCCTTACACAATTTTTTAATTTATTCTACAGATGAAACCACTAGTCAATGTTTCCTATTTTTTTTTCTATTATTGTATGTTTTAATCATTCCAAATTGTTCGTTATTCTTAATAAATATTGGAGCTGTCATGAGTTTTCCAGCAATGAATTTTGTAAAATTTATGTAAGTCCAACATGTGTTAGAAAAGATATGCAATACTCCTTTGAGATAGTCTTTTAGAGATGGAATTTTTATTGTGGGTCTTCATTATAGATTTCAAGTGTAGAATATCATGAACAAGAACCGCTTTTGCTACTTTGTTTTAACGTGTCTTGCTATGTAGGTCGCTATGGCGGAGTTAGGTGAGGGTATCAAAGAGTTGAAGTCTCTCACGCAATTGGATTTGTCAGGGTACTTAAGATTATCACAAATTTTTGAGGTGATAAAAGAGTCACGTCTCACGCACTTGTAATTGTTAGGATGTGAATCCTTGATGCAATTGCCCGAGGTTATAAAAGAATTGAAGTCTCTTCCCACTTGGATTTGCGACAGTTTTCATCTACTTGAGGTATCAATGAGCTTAAATTTTCTGTGGGCTTGGATTTGCAAGGGTATTCATCCACAATGCAACTTCTTGTGCATATCTAGGAGTTGATGATTTTCATACTTGGATTTTCAAGTGTGTTTGGTCTTGGTTCTACTTCTAGAGAGTAGTAAGCACTAAAGTTTTTTAGCCATGCATTTTAATTGGTGAGGGGATTCCTTCGTGACAAAGTTTTTGAGATGTTTAAAAAACCACACTCTCTCATGCACTTGAATTTGTCATCATGTTTTTCACCGATAGACATTTCAAAAGAATCATGGACTTTTTTACAATGGCTTTCTAGGAGTTCAATTGGAAGTTTTTTCATATAAATGATGAAATTTAAATAATTATAGTTTTTGAAAATTTAGATTTAGTTCAATTTGAAACCTTTCACAAGAGTATTGGTGTAGTATTCAAGTTCTTTATTATTTCCTCCACATTTTATAATTATTGCATCAGATAGATACAGATTGCAAAATAAAATTGATTTTGTTGACATGGACTTGTTAGATAAATGAATGATGATTCAATGGACTTCATGGACATAAAGAGTCACCAATGATCATTTATATTCGAATACTTTTATAGAATTGTCATCAATTCATTCATTTAGAGTAGTTGGATGATTACATGCTATTTTTTTTTTTTATCAAAATGCCCTTCTATATATGCATTCAAAGTTCTCTTACATATGCATATATATAGAAATTGACTTTGCTAAAAAGAAAGAACTTCAACTATTAAACGGTCATTGAATTTGGGATAGAATCAAGTTTCTTACCAACCAAGGGGATCCAAAGTATTTACCACCTAAAGTCCCCCCGAAAGTCCCGAGTGTCTTCTCGGGGGATATTTGGGATTTTGGACAAGCTCGTGTGATCTCAATTTTTGACATAATTTTAAAAAAAAATTCTTGATGATAGAAAATCACATGAGCTTTCTAAATATATAATTTTTGTTTCACTCTGTGCCTGTGGGGCAAAAGTTATGCATACTATGCACAAATTTCAGTTCATCGGGCAAAACAAAAAAATCTCAAAAATACGTATTTTTTCAATTTTCATTTTTTTCTCAAAGATTATATTTTTGTGTAGATCTAAAGCTTTGATTCATTCTATTTTCCCTAATAATGAGAAATTATGGAAAATCTTGTTTTTTAGAGAATCTAAGGATCTTCTTGAAAAAATAACCTCTAGAGTTCATTTTTTTTAATGCAATTTTCACAATTTTTCAAAAACAATTCCTTGATAGGCTCAAGTTTTTTTGCGAAAAGAATCTCACCATTGGGATTATGGTGTTTCAATCTTACCTTAGAAATATTAACAATTTAGTGTTTCATTCAATTGTGGACCTACTTCTACTTAACAAGTTTTAATGATTGAATATCAAGTGTGCTTTTCTTGAATTTTTTCCCTGTGATCCTCAACTTGAATCTTCAACATATAAAATTTTAGTTTCATGCTCAATAGATCAGAAAGATTTGATTAGGAAGCTTCAAAGCCAAAAAATCTACTCATAGAATGTATAAAAARCTTGTTTTTTCATTTTAAACGCTGATATCTTACAATCTGTGCTGTCAAAGTTTGTGAAAATTTTCACACATTCATATACTAGTCTAGTTCAAGATCCTACGGTTAAATATGCAAAAAAATTGAAAATTTTGAAAGCTTTGTACCATGCAATGGAAATGGCAGTTTTGAATGGTTTTTGAGAGAAAAAAGGCCTTGGGACTATAGGTGTTAATTACGTTGAAAACATCAATGAAAAAAATCTAAATAGTGAGGAAATGTATGCCAGATGTTTACTTTGTCAAGGTACATTCTACGTTGATACACACTAAATTTAGAAATCTCATTGATAACAATTGAAAAAGATTGAATATTTAATATAGATTGAACATTTTTCAAGTTCATATTGTTTTAGAATTCATTTCACATTCTATTTATTTAACTTTGATGTCATAATCTTAGATTGTCTTTGGAAGATTTTAAAATGCACATATGATATTTTTATTACGTTTGAATATGCATATTATACAACATGAAGTAGAAAAATTCTTCAACATTTTTACCATTGAAGGACCAAACAATGTTTTTTGGTAACATAGCAATTTTGGGCAGCTCTCTATGTTTAGAATTTTTTTTCCTTTGAAATGTTCAATCACCATTTGCCCCCAAAGTAGCTTTACGGCCCACCAATTTTCATGACTTTTGACTACATGGTTAAAAACTAATTGCATGATGTGTAAAGTTTATTGACATGCAAGCAACTAAGTTAGGTCAAAATTTATTGAAAAATAACATTTTTTTAAGAAAAAAAATATTCAATTGGTTTTCTAGATTTATATATATGTGGAAAGCTTTGAAACATCCTATTTTGATGAAAGAAATGATAGTCATGAGGAGTTTTAGTTTGTGGATAGTTAAGGAAAATCAATCACTATACTCTAATAAATTTTAACCTCTAAAGGACCAAAAGGCTATATTTGTTATATTGAGACTTTTTGCACATAGGTAACAATACCAACTTTTAGAATTCCATTAATGGATCACTATCTGAGCATTATTTATTTTTGGTTTCAGTTACCATTTTTAAAATGAATTTTTCAACAACTAGCAATTTGTCTCAAAATCTGCAAAATGTCTCAATATAACAAATATGGCCTTCCAAGGCCTTTTTTTTTTGCAAAGATCATAATAATTAAAAAAAAAAATTTGCGCATCTAACCATAGGATCTTATACCTAACTAGTATAAGAATATGAGGTAAAAATTTTCTAATTTTACAATACTCCTGAAAAAAACATGACTACTATGCCAAACGCTACAAAAAGTAGTTTTTTTTTCTAGCAATCACCCTACTTCCAAACTATAATTGCTTCAATTCTTTTTTAAATTGAAGTTGAAAAAGGATACTTCAACATTCATTATTCATATTTGCTCATTGAGATTTTGTTTACTTAGTTTCAACATATGATGCATAGAGTGAAATTGAACCAAGCATACACTCAATTTTTCAAGCAAACATGCCTAATAGTATTGAATATTCCCTCATAATTGATTGATTGATTATTCAAAAGACTTAGAACTAATGAAACAAAAAATTTCAAGTGTAGTTTCTATTCCAATTGGAAAATTTGAAGAATTCATGAAAATCAATGTGTTGCAATTTCAATTCTAGCCTAACAATCATGGTTAGTTGATTTCATAATATAATATTGACATGGTAACTTTGGTTTAAACCATCATTTTACAACCTATAATATATACCTATGGTGAAAATTCAAATTATTTCAATATATTTTGTATTTTATATGGATTCTCTTTATTTTACTTCAAAGAATTAACAATGATTTCTAATATTAAAAAAAAATCAAAATTCTTATGAATCAAAAAGACATATAATTCCATGTCTAAAAAATACAAAATCAAAATTTCATTTATTAAAAAAAGAGCAAATAAAGTGACAGATTAGGTAGTCTGAATCCAAAGTCATGGGCTATCCATTTAAGGTTAATTTACATGTAATGTGCTTGTTTCACATTATTGCAATAAATATTGAAAAATTTATAAGTAATTTCTTTGATTTCAATGTCAAAAGCCGGTAGACAAAATCAATTTTTAGTTCATGTAATTGCTATTACAAAGTCCGGTTATTTCCTTTGTTTTTAACCAAACAACAATTAATCATTCTTCTATGTTTATAATTAATCAAAACAATCAAAATGAAAGAAAGCACAAGACGGTAAGCTTAATTTCATCAACTTTTTCAACTTTTTTGGAATGTCTCAATTCATTGAGGATGATAAGGCCCCACTTTCTAGATCTTATGTTTTCTTTCAAGCTGTTATGAAGGATTTTAATGGGTTTTTTTTAATGTATTTCAGTGAAACATGTACATAATAGCCATACAAGTATTAGCAATGTAATTAATGATCCTTTAGCTTCTACAAAAGATCTACTTCACTCACCATCTTTCTTTTGGCAAGTTATATTAGACTACCTATCAACGAGTAGAAGAATGGCGGATACAACATTCATGGCWGATCAAACTAACTTAAATAAATATCATTGACATCTTACTTGGTGGATCTCTACAGTGAACACAAATTGCAGCTAAATAGTAGATGCAAATTGCAAGTCTATGACAGAATATTCAAAGATGACAACATCAATATACTGCAATAGAATGCTTAGAATAGAACCTAGACAGATATATTGTAGATTGGATTTTACTATAGCTACGAGGTCGTTCGCAAGGAGGTATGGACACCTATGGTAATTCTAATGGGAATGTAGATATTAAGCTAACCCCAAGTCGTGCACAATGGAAAGATTTATCAAGCAACCCTCACTATACCCAAAACAATAGATAAACTTATTTATTATAATTAAATTAATGGCCAAGTCACTTATCAAATCTAACTATGGATCTGTTTCTTCCAGCTTTACTCCAATTGTTCCTTCTTCTCACCAACCACAAGTACAGCCTTCCCGATTGATTCAACTTCCAGCTTTACAGCTCCTATTGATCCATCTGCAACTTTGATTCAGCAACTATTGATTCGGCTTCACAATTTTCCACCAACTTCTCTTCCGTTAAACTTCCATTTTTAGTTACTAAGTCTTCCAATTCTATTGATTCAAACTATAGATTCACTCTCCATGTGTTCCAAATCACACTCTTCCCATTGATTAATTTTCCAATTCAGCTCATAGTACACTCAATGACACATATCATGCAACCGGCCCATACACAATTGATGAAACAATTAAGATCAAATAAAGACAGGTATTCACATCCAAGCACAACAATAGAAATTCCTCACTTAATTAAATCCATAGACTCCATACTCAGCCCATTTCATACACTCACAATAGATACACAATTTCAGCACACTCAAATACTCACATCACACAATAGCAAAAATCCCAATCTCATAACACAACTGGGAATTCAAACACACAATTGAGCACAGCACATTCATAATGATAATTCCGCGTTGTATTTCATTATGCTAAATATTACAATTGACCCTCACTGTATTCCTTTCCAAATCCACTCCATTTCATCTATCGATCCAACACAATTAAGACAAACACTAGCACTATAGCAAAATATCACAATTGAACTCCCACCGAACACTACAACGACACCACACAAACTATAGACTCAGCTACAAAACTCCCACGCACAATAGAACACTGCCAGCCTTCACCGCTGCAGGAGCTTTGGACTCACCTTCTAAACTGAAGAACAATTGATAACCGCAACCCACTTCACCCCAATCGACTGACAACCCAAAATAATCGCCACTATTGTTCATGCCCCATTCATCCCATTCCAACTCCCATTGACCACAACTATAGATGAAATCCAAGTAAAATCCAAACTAACTAGTAACTATAGAAAGTTAACCTCAAAATGCCGAAATACCATTGAACATAGGTGTCGGAGTCCGTATCCAACGAATGCTACTAGTTAGGATATATTTGTGTTGATATAGTATAGATTTTTCAAATTTTTAGAATAGAAATCCGGAAAAGGATACGGAAAGGTTTCCGGAAGTAGTAAGAAACATTTCGGAAACATGTGGATAAATACGGAAATTCCGTATTTACGGATCCAGTCCGGATCCGGAAATCTGACGGAAACCGGATTTCAGAGACCTACGAAATATAGGTCCAACCTATATTTCTAGGTCTCCGTTACGGAATTTATTATTGAATTTGGGACCGTTGCCGGGGCATTGGATACTTAACCAGCCCTTGTTTCCGTCATTTCTCTTTTTCTCCGCGGAGTTACTCCTGCGCTCGTAATAGTTGATAGCCTCCCGGACGGATAAGTTTACAGCCGGAAAGTTTGCTCACCCGGCTAACGCAAAGGAGGGGTTTGCTATCGCGGACTGTGCTTTCGTAAGGCACAGACGGATTCTGGAATTTTTAATTCCAATCCTGTATCCGGAAAAGCCGACCCAGGTTACGGTTACGGTGGGGAACACTATTTTTGGAGCTCTGGAAGGGAGAGTCGTACATTGGGGACGGATCATTCAAGGAGTTGTAAACAAGCTGGCGGATAATGTCGGGAAGGCAAGAATGAGTCCGGTCAGAAGGGTAAAGGGAAATCCATGGAGACAATTTCCGGAAGTATTCGCCCTAGCCAAACTGTAGTAGGGAGCACAGCGCAGAGCAAGGTGTTTAGGACACCCCCAGAGCAACTGAAGACGGATCTTATGTTACGGATGGGCCAGACAAATCCGGCTCGGAACCATCCGGAAGATTTTGATCTGGGGAAAGGCAGCCCGGAACGACCTGATTCCAGGCTGCCGATCCGCACAGAGATTTCGTCTGAGGACAAAGAGGAGGATGATACGAAGATCCTCAGCAAGTCGGAGGAGGAGGAGTTTGACAGCAACACCGAAACGGACGAGGACGCTTCACCACCTCCGGTGAACTGGAGGATTCAAACCCGGGCCACCACCAGGACAACGCTTGTGTCGACACCGGAAACCACTCCGGTGAAGGCATCAACTCGGGTACCACTCGGTTTGTTGGCGAGCATCTCGAAGAAGACCCGGAAGGGTTAATTAGTTAGGAGTTCAGATCCGGTTGGTTCCATATTGTTTGGTAGAACCAGATCGGGTTTCCAAGCTTGGGCCCGGATCCGGGTTTTATTTTTAGGAAGTTAGTTTGATCTTCCGGGGATCTCGGCGGGTCTTTTCATTGGCTGCCTAGGTTTCCGGGCGGCTCGTTTTCTCTTTTAGGTTTTGGTTTTAAAGGCAGGCAGCTTGTTGCCCTGCCATTCCCACCTTGCATTTTTCTATCTACCTTGTATTTCCATCAAGGCTATATCTAATCCATAAGTGCTAAGGGCTGAATTGTTTTCAATTGAGGAGCGTGTGACATTTACTCGGATCACTTGAGTGTGGGTGGATCAGTCGGAAGTAAGAGGGAGGGGGAATCCGTAATTGAGGGAACTCCAGTCCGTGACTTGTGAACATTCGTACCGAGTGAGGAAGGCTGTGAACTGAGGTCTCGAGCGTGGTGCCTTTGAACTACCGGAACGGTAATCCGGGTGTTGGGGTAGAGAAGGGAATTCCGGAACTGATTGAGTTCCGTGCGGAGATTAGCGACCGCCTGAGGAAGTTCCCCCATACCGGAAGGTCTGCCAATCTCTGATTTAGCTTTCACCTCTAGAGAGCAATCCCTGGATGGATGCGGAGTATCCTTAATTCTGTCGTTGTAGTGAGGTATGCTGGAAACGGCTCAGTGTGACCTACTATCCGGATCTAAAATCCGGATAGTTGTGAGAGAAGTTCCGGAACAGCTTACTGCTACTCTTGTTTATGTATGAGGATTAGTGAAGTTTAGAAGGAAATTGTGTATAACCAAAGTGGTGAGTCCCAACCCCTTGTAAAACAATCAAAGGGGACCCTCTGAGGGTAAAACAGAGGTAACAAAAACCAAGTAGTAAGGAGAGTAGAAATCGGAATCCGGAAAGGAAGTAATCCGGAAACCGATACGGATCCAATCCGGATCCTTAATCTCAAAGGTTAGTGAGAAGAGAGAAAGAAAAAGAGGTAAACATCTTAAACCAGATAAACGGAACTCGTAACAATACAACTAGAGTCTCTTGGGACGATATTTCGTGTCATCTTACCCCATTTTTGGTGGTAAAGATACTTATTGCTAGATAACATCCGCGACAATAGGCAAAATTAACCAACAAAACAAAAAGAATCCACAAAAACTACAATAGTTCAGACTACATATATACATACTAAGCTAATGAGCTTAATTGATGAGAGAAGCACAAGGCTTCAAATGTATATAGGCAAATGACCTGTTGTACAATAATGGATTAAAGTAAGGAGAACACAATGATAAACATCGATGAGCAAGAACTTCCATTAATAATCTACGATGAACGTAGATTTGCAAGTGAAGCAGGCTCAACATGTGCCGCATCTTAGGCGACAACAAGGGTAGCTCAAGAGGATTGTGGTTGGGTTGTTTTTTGTGATATAGATTTTGCCTAACTACAAAACCCAGGAAAAACTAAATAAGGGATTAAATTCCGACGGAAAGGTTAATAAGTCTAACATTTATGTAACTAAGGTCAATTGTTTTGTAATTTGGATACATATTTGTGTTGGTTTATATTTTGCTTCTTAAAATAAAACCCAAGGCAATATTCTAACGTCAATTCTCTTCAGTCCATAATCCAAATGCTAATATATAGACTCCTTGGTATGGCGTCACTATTCTGCCTAGTGTATAGCTCATGTCAATACTCTTGGTCAATTTGTCTTATGCATGCTCTAACCACTTAAGATGCATAGATATATAAATATATTGGAAAATACAAATATCCATATTCATTTACTTTAATCCTCTTTTTTTTCTCTCACTCTAACTGTACTATCAGTAATCTATTCTATTCACATTCTAATTATACAAGAGGCCCGTATTTCCACTATTCATTCGCAGTGAAAATCAATAGTTATGATGGAGTTCTTTCCTGGGCTTGAATTAAGTCTTCTCGTTCAGCCCTCTTTGCTCCACAATAGGCATGTCCATTTGTCTAGCTTTATTTGATCAATACTCCAGCAGCTTCACTAGCTAGGGCAACTCCATCTTGCTCTTTGTGGTATTGGAGTCGGGTCAATTTGTCCAAGGAACCACTCTCASAAGCAACCCATGATTGAGACCTAAGACCGTACTAAGTGACCCTATGGCCGTGGCTGTTGACCTTCTACTATGATAGTCAATTTAAACAACAATCCAAGCTACATAGACAACTTGATGAGCACATGCAACCTTGACAAATGGATCAAATTTTATATTTAAGATACGCAAATCTCAACTACTAGATATGTTGGCTTAGGATTGTTGTACCATTTACAAATTCTTCAAGTTTAAGATTTCAATTGAATCTAGGGTAAACTTATTTTAAAATGTGTAAGTTGAATTGGACATGCATTTCGACTTGTCAATTAATTGTACACAATTCTAATATGTACAAGGGTAATTGCAAGAAAGGGTGGTATTATTTCCTGTCACAATTAAAGTGACCTTGTTAATTTGGGGTATAACTTTTGAAGCACAAGTCCAATGAACATGAAATTTTTATTGAACATGTCTAACTTTATGGTAATCAGATTCCTTATTTTTTAGAAATAAAAAACATCAATTTATATTTAAAAACTATTTTTATTAATTTGTCACACTTCGAGGTTTTGGGGTTTTGACTATGTTATGAGTCCCCAAATTTAATGATCTGGAGTTGAAACTTTCATGGTCTATTTGGATAGTAAAATCATGTACCTACCAAAGGAAATTTGAAAGTATGCTATTTTATGTCCTCGACATGAGTACAAACAACCAGGGAATTCTATCCGGACGTGACGTTGGCTTTTCCTGTCCAGATGTCATGACGCGTCGGAGACCGTCCCGAATGCTGACGGCGTGGATGAAGTCCGTCGACGACGCGCGGACGCCCATTCCGTCGACTGGACGACCCGACCGTCTCGTTGACGGGCAGTGCGTCTGCGGGCTATCGACGGCGCGCAGACGAGTGACCGTCTTGTGGACGGCCACTGAGTCCGCGGACTGTCCACGTTGCCTGGACGGCGTGGACGTCTCCTGGACGGAATGGACGGCGACTGGACGGTCTAGACGGCCTAGCCGTTGCCTGGACGTAGAGGTTGCTTGGACGGCCTCCCGTCCGGACGTGTTCGCAGTGCGCCAACGGACAGGCCATCCAGGCAACGGCCTGTATACAGTATATAGGGGCTGCCGTCTAACTTTAGGATCACTTTTCCTTGTTGATATTTGCTCTTATGACCTGGTTGGCGTACAGCCATTGTACTAGAGTGAAGTCCAAGAAAAGTGTGTGTGGAGGAGGAGCACTTGTTGTGAAACCAATAAGTGTTATTTTCCACATCACATCCAAACAGAATACTAACTTGTTTTTTTGTGCAGCGTCTAGTTAAAAAGAACCAGCTGAAACAATGGGAGGGGGGAGGACGCAATGGGAACCCTGGTACACGCTACTACYGGATAATAAGGTTCARTGCAAGTTTTGCCAAACAAAGATTAGTTACCGACGGGATCGCTTGCTTTTCCATTTGGGTTATAGACCAGATGATAGCCTCGCTAGAGTGAGAAGGTGCAACAAAGCCAGCCTAGCTGTGAAAGCTATGTTTAGGAATTGCGGGGGAAATGTTCCTACGGTCGACGCGGACGAAGAAGAACGTGGTGTGGAAGTGACATCGCTATCAACGATTCCAGCAGGGGTGGTACATGGTCAACAACCGCCCACTACTTCAGCCTCAGTTAGTGAAGGCGGAGGAAATACTGTGGGACACAGTTCCCAAGTTCGATCATCAGAGGCGCCTGGCCCTTCTTCGAACCAAAGTCGACCAATGAGGCAATTATCCGTACAAGAAGGGATGGACACATCCAATAAGCAARKACTAGACAMGAAATGGGCTAAGTTYTTCTATGAGGCAAATATACCATTCAATGTGGTGAGGCACCCTGCTTTTGTGGATGCAGTGAAATCAACATCCGAGTCTAGAGTTCAATACAAACCCCAGCTTACCATGTCATACGCACGAAGCTCATGACATCAACAAAAGATGAAGTGGTTGCATTGATATCTGAGAAGACGAGGRGGCCAATCCACAAATACGGTGTGACCATATGCTCCAATGGATGGGACAACGTCACGCATCGGCCGTTGATGAATGKCATGTTGGCATGCACGAGCGGAGAAATATTTTTGGGATCGGTCGACACGACAGGTGAACGCAAAGACGTTGTTTATGTGGCTAGTCGTGTGAAGGATTACATTGAAGCGGTGGGGGAACAGATGTGGTGCAAGTGTGCACGGACAATGTAGGAACCATGCGGTTAGTGGGTACTTTGTTGATTGAAGACTTCCCGCACATATATTGGCAAGGTTGTTCTACGCATGCACTTGACTTTCTACTTGAAGATTGGGGGAAGCAAGTTTGGGTAAAAAGTACGGTGAAGAAAGCAAGAAAGATCGTGAAATTCATTCGCGTGCATCACATACCACTCGCCATTTTCTGAAGGCTGTCTCCAAATCTCATGTTGAAGATGCCCGTTAAGACACGTTTTGCGACCATGTTTCTTATGACTGAGCGGCTGGTCATGGTGAAGGAAGCCGTGGAATTGACAGTCCACAATCGGGATTGGATCGAGTTCAAGAGGAAGTTGCCAGATAATAGAGCAAAAAGTAAGGCAGATGCCGTTCGACGTAGGGTTCGAGATGATGAGTTTTGGAGGAGATGTGAAAACTTTGTACACATGGTAGGGCCCGTGTTAGTCGCTCTTCGAGAGTTCGATGGAAAGCAGCCAGCCATGGGCAGAGCGTGGATAGTCATGAAGAAGGTGAAAAAACACGTTTTGGCTTTGAGGCGTCGACCTTTTTTATTGGATGTAGAGTATGCGGAACACGCTGAAGAAGCATTTTACAAGCGATGAGATATGCTGAAGACCGATTTGCATTACGCAGGTGCTCTGCTCAATCCGTTCCTACTTGAAGAAGTTGCGCTAACGAACGATAACGAGGCAAGAGAGGCCGTCCTAAGGGTACTACGCAAATTGACAAATGGAGGGTTTGCATTCGCCGACGCTTTGTCTCAGTACCAAGCATTTCGAGACCGCTGTGGCATTTTTGCTGGGCTTCCCGATGTAAATACTTTAAATCTAGAGCCGCATGAATGGTGGGATCTTCTCAGGGCCGGTGCTCGTACGCTTTCGCCCATTGCAAAAAGGATCCTCGCACAAGTATATTCCTCGTCATCGTGCGAGCGCAATTGGAGCATGTATTCGTTTGTCCACAGTAAGTCTCGCAACAGATTGGCCACTGAGCGCGCTGAGGAATTGGTTTACATTTATACCAATTCCCGGACCCTTCGAGAAAGAGATGCAGCTGATCCAGCAAGGTGGTATACCGAGAACATGTTGTCAAAAGATTCCATGACGGACGAGTCAGATCACTCAGATGGTTTGGACCGCGGTTCGTTTCTACTAGGTGCTAACAATGATGACTCGGACAGCAGTTCCGATGGCAATGACCATCCACCGTTTCTTCCATTGGATCAAAGGCAAGAACGGGCTTCTCTAATTGACGAGTCCGTATTTGATTACGATGGTGCAGATAATGATGGAAATGACCACGGGGGTCATGAAGATGGAAATGGCCACGAGGGAGATGAAGATGGAACTGACCACAGGGGAGACGAAGGAAGTCCATGAAAGGGTGCCAAATACAACAAATGGTTCGTGAGGGGGTGGAAATCAAAAACAAAGGGGTTGTAGCAACACCTTCAATACCGGTGCCGTGCCCAATCGATGAAGAAGTGGCTACCATAAGAGAGGAACATGTTGCTTTGGAACAAAGACAAGAACCGGATGCGGTAGTTGCAACATAAGTGTTGCCTGCGAGTAACACTCACGGAGAAGGCCCCCCCTTGCTCGGAGAGATCACTCCTTGTAATTTAAGGTATACACCTGAGTTAAGAGGTTATTTGATGTAGGGCTATTTACCTTGATTGTTGTATTTAAGTTAACCCTTTTTTTACATAAAAAACTATTACTAGCATATTTCTAATACCCTATAATTTTTTATAAATTCTTCAAATGTTTTTTATAGTTGGGCTAGTTTACATATAAAACTTATGTGTCCGATTTTTTCATACATACACAATATACACTATAAGACCAATGTCTTACATTTATACTTAATTTTTTTTTATATATGAGGTGCTAGTTCCATAATACAGTTTCACATAATAATAAATAAGAATGTGCAATTCAACCCTAGTTTTAAATATTTCTAAGTTCTAAGCCATGTATTTTAATCAATCTAGTATAGAAAGGAACATGCAACATTGCATGAGCATCAAACAATCATGGCATTCAAACCAAGTATGAAGAGTTGTCATTGTTTTAGGTTGATTGTTCTTTGAATGTTTATCATTATCATTGTTTTAACCCCTGACCGCCAAGCTCATGTTTACTAAAATCGAGACCTTTTCAATTCATTCCCACCAAACCATCATCTAAAACGCGATCCACACAAATTGGCCGTATCAAGTGGTAGTGAAGACAAATCTAGAGCTAGAGTGCAAATGACATGTCCTTTGACCGTACTATTGACAAGATTATAATAGTCAAACAATGAGATCTTTCAATTTGGAGGGGCCATATTTGAGGAGTTCACTACTAGAAAACAACGTCCAAATCAACAAAAAACCAACACTTATTTGTTGATTTGGGTACTAGATTGACCATATTAACATGTAGGTGTTAACTTATGAAAGTGTTCAACAAAAATACAACATAAATGTGTTGATTTGGGTACTTCTTTTATGTTGAATTGGACAGTATATATTTTTTGCCAGAGGAAGCTGACATTTTTTACATGGAATGGCTAGGGAGTGTGAGCAATACCTCTGAGGGCTATGGCGAAGGCGGAGGGGAGCGGTTCTGTAAACTTGAAATTCAAGACTGTCTACCCGGTGATTCCGAAGGTCGAGAAGGAGAGGAAGCAGCTGGATGAGGATCTGGGTCAGCTGGGGTGCAGCGGATTCCTGAGTCGACCTTGGAGTTTGAGGGACAACAACATGGTCCGGGAGCTGATGGATCTATAGTCGAATGAGTGGATCAAGACGGTCCAAGCGCTTCCAGCCAAGTAGACCATAGAGTTGTGGAAGCAGACGTATGACTTTCCGCGCGCTGGAGACGGGCTGGCATCCCGAACTGACAAATACGCAGAAGGTAAATTCTTGAACCCTCCCAACCCAAAGGATGGCTACACAGTAGCAGATTGTAGGGACCCGAGAGAAAAGAGGTTGTTGGAATATTTGGTCCCCATCCTGTATCCGGAAAGGCCAAACCGGATTACTGTAACCTGGGCCAATACGATTTTTGGAGCACTGAGCGGGGAGAGGAAAGTCTGTTGGGCTGAAATCATTAGGAATCTGGTGAGCAGGATGGTCCACGCATTAGGCAACACCAAGGCCACCTCCATTGGTCCATTTATTTTTCACTTGTATCAGCATCTGGGGACTTTGAGGAGTGAGGAGAAAGTAGCATATAAATCCGCGGCCACGATGGTGAAGTTGAATCTCACTCCACCCCCGAAACCAGAAGGTGAGGATGAGAAGGATACGGGAGAGGATTCTGAGAGAGAGTCTTCAGAAAAGAATAGATCATCCGTAGATAGGAGGAAGCAGTTGGAGAGGTTGTCAGCCTCTGTGAAGGGGAAGGGAGCCCAGGACGAAGAGAGACGGTCCGCCGATCCGGAAACGGAAGGACGGGATTCCCTGGGAAGAGTGATTGAGGATCTCAAGAGGATCCGGGAAAAGGTTGACACAAAGAGAGGAGTAGTCAGAAATGTGTGTGGGTTACTAGGTGGGATTGACGTGTCTGAACTCGGAGAGAAGGTAGAGGATCTATTCCGATCAAAGGAATCCCAGAAATGGGAAGACAAAGTTGAGGAACTGACGAAGGAGAATGAGTTGCTCCAGCGTCAGTTGGAGAGGAAGACAAAACAGAGTGAGGATGAGAGGAAGCTTTCCTCAGAGATAGGAACGACGCTGAAACGAATCCACTACTTCATTGATTCTTCCGGGGATGTGGTGAGCAAGGCCAAGATGTTTGATGAAGAAATCCATAAGGCCGGCAACGAGGCAGCAGTTAAGTCAGTGACAGTCCTAGCTGAATTCTCAGAGGCAACGGAGAAGGTTTTGTACGAGATCTGGGATGTCCTTACGCGCGCGGGTCTGTATCCGGATCCGAAGCAGGAAGGGAAAGACAGCCCAAGGAAGGACGTTCTGACTTCAAAGACAACAGAGATGTCTACATCGGCATCTGGAAAGCAACGCAGCAAGCCAGAGGAGGAGAAGACTCCAGCAAAAGCCACCCCAAAACAGAAGGCGGTGAAGGAAGAAAAGTCCACAACTGCATCCGGAACCAAGACTCATGCCCGGAAGTCCGGATCAGAGGTGGGCACACCCCAGAGCGAGGACATCAGGCGATCACCGAAGGAGCACAGCACAATCAAGAAGAAATCAACAGCCAAGCGGGCAAGGGATGCATCTCCCGTTAGTCAGCAATCGGAAGAGGACGAGTCGCCAGACAACTCCAAGGAAGCGGACAGCAAGTCGGAATCCGGATCCGGTCCGGATGAGGACCAGGAAGAAGAATCAGAAGAAGATCCTGAGACGATTCGAATCTCTCCCGCGAGCTTCAAGGGTACGCCGTCCAAGGGAAAAGCAATAGCTGGCGGAAAGGCATCTGCGAGTAGGATCCAGCCAGCTAGGGAAGGATCCACCAAGCATGAGGACCCTTCTCCTAAGCGGCTTAAAAAGTAGATAGAGAATTTCTTAGATTAGGCGTAGGTCAATCGACCAAAAACCTAAGTTTTTGGGTAGGTAGGAAGCTACTTGGACATCCGGATCCGGATTTGTCGGATCTGAGATCCACTTTGGACGGGATGGACAGGTGGTGGAAAGTCAACAGGTGGGGGATAAGGAATGACACCTGTCATTCTCCTGACCTGTGCTTTATTCCCTTGGGACCTTTAGGGTTTCCTTGGGTTGGTATTTAGGGGCTAACCTTGGATGGCAGGCGGGGGCATCATTTCAATCTTGTTTTTTATTCCCTTTAGTAAAATTCAGGATTCATTCTATCATGTGCCAAGTTTGAAAAGTCTTGGTATTGTGTTGGTAGGTTGGGGGTGTTGAATCACCACTTGGCGATGATTTCTGTGTTTTGCAGGGAGAGAGAGGAAGGGTGAGCGTCTTGCCCGCCAATTCCATCATCTCAGGAATGTGCCGCGAGTTATGGAGGCACACTTTACGCACCCTCCCGTTCCCCCCTTGAAGGCTAAGGCCCGTCAAAGGAACCACCACCACTCCTCTGTCAAGGAAAACCACTCCTCCTGATGCCCCTTGACCTAGAGCCAAATTTTGGCTTTGTTGAAACCACGGGGCTGCTCGGATATTGCTTGACGACAACCCGCGTATTGTGTTGTGCCACCAATAGACCTTCTTATGCAACAAGTGTATTGCACTTGAACGGGCCCCCACACTCCTTTTAAAACCTTTTATGGTTTCGGCAACTTGGGCGAGGTTGAAGACACAGGTTTGCACTTGATCTTCAAGCCAACGATTAAAATCTTCCTTCATGCGTTCTTCCAGCCACTCGTCCCCGCTCATTGCAGTCCAAAACATGTGGTGGAATTTGTTTTTATTGTCTCCACCCCTTGCAATCCCTTTGTGATGTAAGTTGTATTGAGTTGGGAGATCAAATATTGCTCCATAAACTCCAATGCCACTTCATGCAATTTTTTTGTCGCAGCCTTACTTGGCCATTTCTCGGGATTTGCAGCTTTGTACCTCCTACTCTTTTTTTTCTTGGCTCTAGAAGACTCTCTCGCCTCCACACCAGCGACACCGCTGACCCCTTCTGCAACCACTGCCTCCGATACGCATTCCGTCAATTCTATAGACGATTCACCGGCAGGGTCTCCCACGTTGTTGAACCATGCATCAACCTTTTGCTTCGAAGTACCACGGACATCCATTAAAAAAATAAGAGCGATAAACAAACCAAGGAAGGAATTAGGGTTTTGTGATCACAGATGTGAAAACTCCCCCCCCCCCTTCCTCAGCCGAGCCTCCTCGCAAGCACCCGCGCTCCCAAGCAAGGACTGAAACCAATCCAGGGCAAGAGAGCACCGTCAGAACAAGAGAGACACGTGCAAAACTAATCCACGCATCTAAACATATATAGCACCAGACAGGCCGTCGAAGGGACGCCCGAGCCGTCGACTGGACCGTTGGGGACTCCGAGGCTGTCGAGGGGACGAACGGGCCGTCGACATGGCCATCGAGGGGACACCCGGGACAGCGATCAGTCAGTCGGGGACTCGGAGGCCATCGAGGGGACAACCAGGTCGTCGACGACCCGGACGGCCGATCCGTCTAGGCCCCGCCCGGTTCCTCGATGGGACCGTCGGGGACTCCAAGGCCATCGAGGGGACGCTCGGGCCGTCGACGGGTCCGTCAGGGACTCCGAGGCCATTGAGGGGACGCCCGGTTCCTCGACGGGACCGTCGAGGACTTCGAGGACTTCGAGGCCGTCGAGGGAACGCGCAGCCCGTCCTGGGAACGTAGATAGGAGACCGTCGGAGAACTCCGAGGCCGTCGAGCGTCCGAGAGGCCGTCGGGGAAGCCGTCGATTGGACCGTTGAAGGAACTGTCAGGGCATCCCAACCCGTCGAGGAAGCCGCCAACGAGGTCGTTCCTGGACTTAATAGTTAGCCTCGTTCGCCTGGTATTCATTTATAGTGTTTGCCAATCTGGCTCATCTGAAGTTATGAAGCATTGTCTTTTTATTTAATTCCACAGGATTTTTAAAGTGGCAATACTTCATTTTAGTTCGGTGCTCTTTAAAGTATAAAATTCCAGGGGAGTCAGAGAGTGTAAGGTTGTTGAAGGGATAGGGTTTATGGTTTATGGTTTATGGTTGAGGGTTGAGGGTTGAAGCCTTGAGGGATTAAAATTTCAGGGTTCTGAAACAGGGCATTTACGTTATTCCCATTTTAATATTTCCATTCTGAACCACTTAAAGAGTTTTACATTTTAGGGTGATTGCACGAAACACCTGTCAATTTGGTTGCATTTTGAACAGTACTCATGACTTTTTTCTGGAGTACTTTAAAATTAGTAAAAGAATTTTTTAAAAATTTAAAAAATATGGTTAATGTATACACCTTTAAGATGAAGGTAATCACCAATGGAAATGCATAGAAAAATTCTCTAAGTAGGAGAACTAGAAAAGTACCAAATCTCAAGAAAATAGGTACTTTGATGTTTTAATTAGTTAAAATTAGTAAAAACAAAAAAATTCACAAAATAAAAACTGGCCATTTGTAACAACTCTGTGGAGATGGTCATTCACCAAAAAAACACCAAAATAATATTTTATAGGTTTCAAAATGCAAGCAAAAAGAAGCTCACTTTGTGGACTTCCACCCTACATAAAAATAAATATTTTTAAAATCCCTTTGGGCAGTAGCTACAAGTCTACTTGAAGACCATCTCCTCCAAATTTCAGCTCAAAATTCATTTATTTGGGTACTAAATAGTACTAAAAACCTCCAAATTGAACCATTTTAACTTTTTAACATTACTTGTCTAACTATCCATTTTATAGCTCTTCACATTATTATCTATTTCCAAAATGGTAACAAATTGAGTGATGAGCACCAAGGCTCTGAATCAGTGGTTATAGGTCCGTCCTTTAGGGGTTAACATTCAGGTTCAGGATGACCTACCCATGGACGTCAACGGCCCGGATTTGTTCTAGACGTTTTGCCCAGTGTCCTAGACGGCCCGCTTTTGCTCTGGACGGCCTGCCCGGTGCCATAAAGGCGTCCCGGGCTGGTTCTCGACGACCCTGGGCAGACCATCCTAAAATTGGACAGGCCGTCCAGAACTAGTCCCGGCCATCTAGAACAGATCCGTGGCATCGATCGAAATAAGAGCGTCCACTACTAATTCGGGCCGTCGATCGGGGTTGGCCGTCCAGAACAAATTCAGCCCGTCAACAATCGGGGTTGGCCATCCAGAACAAATTCAGGCCGTCGACGACCCGGGGCAGGCCGTCTAGATTAAATTTAGGCCGTCGACGACCCGGGGCAGACCGTCCGGAAACACCCTGGGTTGTCCAATCGAGGCCGTCCCGTGTTGCGGACGGCGGAGTAATTATCATTTCCGCTTTATGAACCTGCTGACGGCTCCGGACCTGTCGACGGCCTCTCCGGACGGCCTACCAAACCACCGTCGAAGCTCCCTGGACAGATTGACCGTCGATCTCCGTGTCCATCGACGGCCTCCAGTCGTGGAGCTGGATGATTACGGCGGTGATTAGATTGGAATTTGTCATGGTAATCAGCCTTGGTAATTGGGAGGTATAAGGTGGAAAATTTTCCTCATTGCACTTGCTTTCTCTCTTGAGCTGTGTTGTCCTTGCTTGAAAAAGMTTTSCATTGCAGTTCGGGAGGAAGCAAAAATAGTTGGCTATTGCTTTGCCACATTTCAGTTGGCCCCACACAACAGAAGGCAAAGCATAGTCCATCTATTCCATATAGAACGTGTTGTGTCTTTGTGTAGGTATGGAAAAGAATCAAGAGAATCAAGAGATGCCGAGACGCGAAGGTGCATCCCCAGCGAGGAAGCGACGTGGGAATAAAACCGCCATTGATTGGGAAACTTTCAATCAAGCGGCGGTTTTGGCGAAGCCCGGGTGGGAAGCGATAATGGAGCCGTGGAACCGGGTCACATGTCGGACGTACATCGACTGGGCCTACATTAACCGCCACTGGGCATGTGAGCGCCACGAGACCCATTTGAGATCCGGCCTTGCACTTATCTCGTATTGCCAACACCCGGCATTCAAGAAGCGCTTGACCGAGGTGGCATTTTTTCTATGGAGAGAGCTCTCAAAGAAAGATGGGACCCTCTCATTGTGCCAAATGGGCGTATGCGGAGGTGTTTGGGGGCAAGGACGTGGATTGGAATACGTACCTGAACATGGCCCGGAAAGGCATATTTCCAAACCGACAACGTTCCATTCCACCAAATCCTGCGGTGCCGTTGGATGACAATCAGGACATAACAGGGGCTGTGGCGCAAGTGGTTGCAGCGGTGAACTCGGCTACAATACATGCAGCATTGCAGGGGCCAAATTTGGTAGATCTTGCGGATGTTGGGCGCGAGGGTGGTCCACAGGATTTAGATCAGCCCGTGTTGGACCAGCTAGGTGATGGACTTGATGGCCTAGAGGGTGGAGTGGCAGTCGTGGACCCTGAATTGCAGCTTCCACGAGAATTGCTGGCCGCGATGCATGTGCAACGCGTGGAAATAGAGCGTCGGCATCGAGCAGAGCTGGAATCTCAGATGGCACAAGTGAAGGCTCTCAAGGAGGAGAATGCCAAACTTCAGGCAAGTAACACTGATTTGCTAGCTCGTGCAAATCRGTTGAGCGAAGAGGGCGTTCCACCCCTGGATGAAGTTGTGGAAAGGGCAACGTACGGGCTAGTAGACCCGCCTAATATCACAAACTCCTTCGTGGTGCAGTCTCGCAATCCATTCGGGTCAACTCAATTCCGTGGCGAGAGTTCTAATGTGGCCATCCAATCAACAACACAAGAGGGCGAAGAAATGATTCAAATTTCCCGGGTCATCCATAATGCCCTGCTGGTACGAGCCGAGCATGCAGAGTTGGAGTGTGGTAATGCCAAGGCCGAAGTGGAATCGTCATTGAAGTCCATGTGGGACAGAATCCGCCAGATGACGGATCTAAGGGCTGTGAATGCTAGGTTGTTGCTCCACAATCCAGTGAGGGAAGAAATGTTGCTTTCCATGAGCAACATGAAGTTGACATCCAATCTCGCAATGAACGAGGTAGAGCAGATGCAGCGTGAGKTGAGAAGAATAGCTGCAGAGTTTGGAGATGGAGGTCAACGTCGCTTCGGATTCACATTGTGGCCGCGATTGGAAGAAATGTTTCCTGACAATCTGCCAACAGTCAGGGGTAGTGCGAGCATTGATTGGAATGTGGATCCAACTCTAGAATTCCAATTCAATACGGCATGATTTAAGTACGTGGAAGAGGGTCACGTTGTCCAGCACCCACTTTTGTGGCCAAACGTCCCGGCCTTTATTCACAATGGAAGCATTTGCGTCATGTGTCAAGTACCGTTTGGCCCAGAAGGTGGATGGACCCTTGGAACATGTAACCATGTGTACCACCCTCAGTGCCTCATTCCACACATGATCATAAGAAAGCGGTGCGTTTCTTGCACGGCTCCATTTCATCCGCGACTGTACAAGATGTTTGGGCTTGAAGGCCACATGCCCCTCCACTACGAGTTTAACGAAGAAAATTTGCCGGGCGAAGACAACAGAAAGCACTGGGGTACCGAAATGTTGTGGATGTGGAAGTGGGGTCATGACAATCTACACCTCCCCTATCAAAACGTCCCCCAAATCCCATTTCCAAATGACGCGGATTTGACGGAGGTGATCAAGAGGGTGATCGGTGCCGGGGACAATGGGCGGCAAGTATACCTTGCCCAACTTGCTGGTGGGCATTGGGATGGAAACCGACAAGTGTTCGTGCGTGCACCCCATCCAGAAAATGTTCTTTTTGACTCCCAAGGCACCCCTGTGGGAATCCAATGTGACATGGATCATGAGAGGGAATTAAACTACATTAGGGACACGTCATTCAATGAGCCTGGAATGTTGAGGGCCATTTTATCCCACTTGCATGATCGATACGATGAGGATGTAGTAGCTCTTTTGGAGACCTTGCAATCTAGAGAAGAATTGCAACGCTTTTTGAGAAATAGCATAGCGCGAGGCATTGTAGCACCAGCATAAGGTATAGTACCTTCTGGTGAGGAGTTAGCTATTAGCTGCACATTATTCTGTATAATATTTGTGTATAAACGACATTTTTGAGGGCACATTGCTCATGTTGTAAATATACATTTTTGTGGGCAATGAAGCATTACTAGTTTATCGCTCCTTGGTAATTTTCTCCAACGAGTTTATTGTCTATTGTTGGCCTCTTGTTTTGGTGTTTTGTATTGCGTTTATCTCTCGACGTATTTTTGTAACATGTAACCTATAAAGGATGGAGGACTTTTTTTTACCAAAAATCATTGAAAACTGCAATTGCTCTAGCACAAAGTACTGGAAAACTTTAATTGATTTTTTCAGATCTAACTATAGGATCTTAGTGTCTTATACATATTACATAGCTAGCATAAAATAGCGTGGATCAAATTTCAGAATGTATGATTGCACAAATTGCACAAATTTTGTATTCAAGAGTGGAAAAAAAGTTGAGCCCATGGAAWGGAGACAAATCAGAAATCGGATGAAGGTGTGGGTTAAGACCGCTACAACCTAAACCGTTTGCGGTTTACAAGACTTGTGCGAAGCCAATAAGAATACGGTGTCGGGAAAAACATGCAAAGACAACCAAATTATGAAAAGGGAAAACATACGAAGCCCGCAAAAAAGTGGAAATAAAAAAACATACAAAGCCAAATAAAATGTGTGAATGAAAAACAAAATGCAAAGCCAATAAAAAGATGGCAAGGACAAAAATAAAAAGCCAATCAAAATATAGAAACGGGAAAAATGAAAAGCCCAAATAAATTCGT
This sequence comes from Pleurozium schreberi, assembly GCA_006891605.1. Classification (NCBI taxonomy): domain Eukaryota; kingdom Viridiplantae; phylum Streptophyta; class Bryopsida; order Hypnales; family Hylocomiaceae; genus Pleurozium; species Pleurozium schreberi. The sequence continues at coordinate 123,742 of VACF01002090.1, read as the reverse complement.
TCACTTTCCTGGGTTTTTTCCATGTGGTTCGTGTAAATTCAAAAACAAAAATTTCAAAAATTAACACATGCTAAAAATCTTAAACCGGTTCTGAGATCGGACCCTACCGTCGACAGTGGCCGTCAATAGTGGCCGTTGACCGTCAACCATCGTCAGTGGCTATCGACAGTGACCGTCGATCGTCGACCATCGAACAAGGTCGTCTTTGTCTCTATGAAGTCTGTCCAGCCAGTCTTGACAAGCCATTTAAAACCGTCCGCCACGGTACCCAGACAGTCCATCACTCCATCTCCATCTGGACCGTCGACAGAGTCCGTCCATGCAGTCCGTCCTTGCAATCGAGAGCGTCCAGAGAAACCGTCCACTGGGCACGTCCGTCCAAGGCGTCCCGTCAGGTCCGTCCTCCAATCTCGTCGTCGACGATTTTTCATCCTCCGTCGTCGATTTCATCCTGACAGATGCCGGGGTTGACGTTAGACGTCTGTTTGGACATCCGGACGACCGGATGACCGGACATGACGTGACGTGGATAACGCTGCAAACAACACTCTGCTACGCGCCATTTTTGAACATTGAAGATGGTTCTTAGATCATTTTTTGGTGAAATCTCATCACCATCAACTCTTCCCAAATGGAGATTTTTTAGTTTTTAAAAAAAATATGTTTTCTTATTTTTTGTAAATTAAAATGTGAAATAACAATGACAACAACTAGTTTCATGAAATTTTGCACTTTTCTAGTTCTCCTACTTAGAGAATTTTTCCTTCCTAGAATCCTAGGGTACTTTCTTTGTAAAGGTTCATACATGAAAAAAAAATTTCATTATTTTTAAAAACTATTTTTCTAATTTTAAAGTACCCCAAAGAAAAAAATGAGTACTATAAAAAATGCTACGCAAATGGCATGCCCTTTCTTGCAACGACCCACCATCAATTTATCCACAAATCTTTAAGATTGCATCTTGTCAATTTGTCTTCTATAACTCTAGCATCCTCATGGATTCTCAACCCAATGATCAAACACTTTTGTCCATTTGAACAAATGGTCTAATCAACTAGATTGATTCTTAATGTTTTCTCACAAATTTATTTACAATCAATTTAGCTAGACTGTTGTCATCCTTTTCACTCCAAGCATATTAGTCTTAAGACTTGTTCACTCTTAATATTTCACTTAACAACTTGTCATTTAAGTTCTAAATTTAATATTGACTCAGTCACAACGCACTGGTCAAGCTTACATCATTTCCCAAATTGACAATCAACCCCACATACACAGGCATGGTAGTCAACTGGACTTGATCTCAAATTCTAACTCACTCACAAAGGCAACTTGAGATACATATTACCCATTTCAGAACTCACTTTATTGCTAGCAATTCAACTCGACATTAATTCACCAATCACAATTTCTACTTGGCCGATTAAACATTTCAATCAATTTAAACAATATAGTCATTGCTTAAGACTGTAACAAGCTCCAGTACTTAGCCAATTTAACATATAAATCTCACTCACACTAATCAATTAGACCAAACTTCCAAGGCTCAATTACAAGCTCTAACAATGCATCAAGTAAGCAATAAACTTTTACATACAAACATCACTCCACATCTCAGCAATATTCTCATTCAATTAGACACTACATCAATTCTCAACCAATCGACGATATCATGTGACAGACGACTTGTCTTGCCAATTATATTCATAGTAATTTAGGGTAGGAGGGCCTATCATTGCGCATTTAAGGTTTATAGTACTATAACTAAAAAACTAGGCCGTCAATTCGGCTGAAAAATTATACCCACCAAGCTAAGTGAATCAAGTTTACAATTCCATTTATAAAATTCCATTTTGGAATTTTATTTCAGCAACAATCATAAAAAACCACAAGGATGTATTTTGCTAACTCCAATTGCCCTAAACCCTATCATTGCGCACCTTGGTTGCTCAATGGACCCCATGATTGCGCACCTACATTAGAAAGAAAATCTAGAGCTCACAATTATTGCAAGAAAATGTGAAATGAAGCATTGTGACAAAGCATTAGGAAAATTTTCAGCCCTGCAGAGGGCCATTAAGACTTCATTTTCGGCACCCCCGCGGTGCTAATACAGAAAAATAAAAAATAATTTTTTTTGAATTTTTTTTTTTAAATTTAAAAAAAAATAAAAAAAAAATAGTCAATCAAATGTGGCGCTGACATGGCACCAAAGGTGCCATATCAGAATCCAAATTTTGAAAAATAAAAAATAATTTTTTATATTTATTTTTTTCCTATAATTGCACTAGAGGGGTGCAAAACTTGCAATCTTTTGGAGGGCTGAAAATTTTCCTAATGGAGAACTCAAATTTATAAGCAAACATCCAACATCATCACATTTACATGAGAAACAAGTGTGAATAAGCTCAAAATTGCCCAAAATGAAGGCTATACTCATGTTGCATTTGGTGTGACAACAAAAATTTTCTCCCTGAAACATTTGAATGCTCCATATTGAAAGTCTCAAACACAAAGCCACAATTCCACCATTTTCACACAAAAACACTATAGAAGTGATTATTATTTCAACAAGGGCTAACAAAAGACTTCTTTGTCTTGTTCTCATCTTGCAATATAGCCTAGCCAAAAATTGGCTTCTTTTGCACCTTCACAACTTTCCCTTTCTTCAATGCAGCTGCTAAAGCTTTTGTTCTCTTTGATGCTTCTCTCTCCTCCTTTCTCACCTACACCAACCTTTTCTTCTTAGCATCATCACGTTGCTTTTGCTCCTCAAAAGCTCAAAATCCATTTGATGTGATGCATGCTCAAGTAGCAATTTCACGTGCAAGATTAGGTGTTTGTTGAAGTACTTTGTATTGTGGAATATCCAAAATCTTCAACAAATCCTTTGCTTTCAATCCTGTAAGATAAAAACACAATGACTTCAGCCAAGCACATTCATTTATATACATCCAATTCATATGAAAATTATAAAAGAAAACAAAACAGCATCAAAGAATTAAATTAAATGTAAAAAACATTAGAAGAATGAACTTACCAAGATTATGATCTTTTGTGACAACTTTAATTCTTGTAGGTTGTTCAACATATCCTTCCAAATGCTAATTTCCAATTCAACAGCAATTGCAGCCTTGCAGGTCAGAAATTGAAAGATCCATAAATTAGACCTTCAAATTCTCAATAACGAAGTTCAATCACTTAGTAATGTTAAGAGTTACCAAAATCTAAGAACTAGACAAATACATCTTTCTGTCTCAACATCAAACAAAATTTGAAGCTCTTGTTGAATGGATTTTCTCAAGAGTGATGCTTCAAAGGGTTGAAACCAATTGCTTCCAAGTACATTGCATTTTGTTTCTAGGTCACTCACCTTCATCATCTTTGGAGCATCAACCACAAATTTTTTGAAATCCTCTTGTATTCTAACACCCGTGAAAATGTAAAGACTAGGTGTGGAATAGCCCAATGCGTTTGAGCAAACCATAAATGTCATCCATTTTCTGTTCCCAAATGTAGTGCTCATTACAGCCCTAGAACCTTTCATTCCAATTACTTTGACACTACCATTTTCTAGGGCAGCAGACAACCCTGTATCATCTCTATTCCAAATGCAGGATGGTGTGTAGTTCCCAACACAGTAATTTTCGTCTAAAAACTTGTAAAAACCATCACATGCCTCCTTTGAGAGGTTTTTGGCCTTTTGAACATCTAAACTCTCAGGCCTTCTTAGTACAAGTTTAGGATGCCTTTTACAAAAATACTTCCACCATTGTTTACCTGGGATGCCATTAGTGAATGGTGTTAGCCTTCCCTCACAAATCTGTTGCACTTTACATCTAAGTAAAGTTAAGCAAACACAATGATCTACTCTCTGTCTCTCTTCACACCACTCCACCAAAGCACTTTCCTCCTTTGSTGTAAGTACAGTGGGTGGACCACTTTATTTTTACGAGACTTTCCACTCTTCCATGCTCTGATAGAGGATTCCAAAATACAATAGTACCTGGTAGCCTCTCTCAGCTTCCTTCTCCCCACTAAATTATCCTCCAATGCCAATTGCATGGCCTCCATAGTCCATTTTTCCCTCCCTGCCTTGCCACAATTAGATTTTGTCTTTGAAACAACAGGTTCCGTGTTCCGCCGACGTTTCACACCCCATTTTGGAATCTCAGAGCCCATGTATGATTGCACCAATGCAAACATGCACAAGTTAGAGATTTACTAACCAGAAGAGATTTTGGAATCAGAAAGTTAGGAGGTTGCACAAAATTTACGTGCAAGATAAGCTAATAAGTACAATGGATAAAGCATAATGCTACACATCTACTTGCAGCTAATCTAAGAGCTTGCAAAATTTGTTCACCTCCGGAAAGGACTTGCCTATACTTCAAAGTTTACTTTTACATATACGCATACATTGGTATTAATACACACCAGCCTAGTCTGCAACTTAATTAATTCACAACTGCTTCACTTCATTAATCAGCTTAAGTAATTCACAACTGCTACACTATATTAAGCAGACATCCACATTAGAAGCATCAATTAGATATGATATTGTAGGTACCTAAAGAATACCCTATTTCCTTCAAAATCCAGAGCTAACCATACAGGCCAAGGTTGAGGCCACCCTCTTCGCTAAGACAAATGCGTTTGAACTATGAAGAGGTCTTCAACGTCTTGCATAGTATACTTTTGAGCGAGCGTCCAATTGGGTCAAAAATGATAATTTAAGGTGCATGGGATCATATTAAGTATTGGATCACCATTCTGATGCTTAAACATGATTTACTAAGTTGTCTTTGAACACGATGAGGAAAAAAAATCATATGAACACCACATCCTTAAAATATCTCTAAATGTATTTCCACCATGAAGTTGCTAAATACCACTCCCTCACTTTCAATCACTCACACATCAATCATGCTGATTTATCAAAAAGCTAACACAACACAATGAGAAATGAATGAATGTCAAATTGAATGACTGGATCCTTGGATTTCAAAGTGTTGGGGTCGATTTTATCTTTATAATTGCTTATGCAATATACTGATGCCCGGCCTACAATTGACATGAAATTGTAACAAGAGTTAAAACTTGGCTATTGAATGATATCTTGATGGTAGGAAGGATTTGTGGTGGATGATCCATGGAGAAAGGAATATTAGACTGATAAAGCTTGTGATATAAAGTTGATGCACCCAAAACAATCATACCTGCAACACATGAAAAATGACAACTTCAGTTCACAGGGACAGTTAAATTGCCATCTTCTTTGTACATCAAAAAAATTGAACTCATTTCCAAAGCTCGCACATCTGAAACTTTGCAAGAACTTCACATCTGGAATAACATCCCAACTAAGATCACGTATCTACACGTCGCAAACATAAGGTACAATGGCAGAAAAGAAGGCTTACCACACCCAACAACAATAAATAAAAAGAAGAAAGCCAAATAATAAACAAACTGAGAGCAACTTAGACTTGACTTGAGTGTTTCCATTGATAGCTGAAGTACCCGGTAGATCAATCGCAGATCAGTTGTAGATTAGTTGCAAATCCAATATGGTGAGATTATTTGAGTCACCAAACAAAGCTTGCATTGAAGAGCTTCCAAGGTGCTTGAACGCGCTGTTAGTCTACATCAACAAGCTTCCGCGAAGTGAGCTCTCTCTCTCTCTCTTCCCCGCTCTACTATTCTCAAATCACAAATTGTAAGCTGCAGAGCACATACTCTTTCTGTCGTGCAGACAGAAAAGAAAGAAACGCTGAAGTGCAGTAAAAATTTTACACTCACCGTTAGAGCTTCCACCGAAAGTGTGGTCTAATCGATAGCCCTCTCAAATTGTCGAAGAGGCCACTACACCATTGACCTAGTTCGAAACCTCTGTCATGCCTGTGGCTATGGCGCCAATTGCACACATTTTAAGAAATAAGAAATAAGAATAATGGATAGAAAAAATCTCTAAGCACAAAAACAAGCAAAAATGTAAGCGCTTGCAAAATAGGTTGAGAAGACACCTTTCAAGAAATGAAAAATTTGCAAGTAGGCACGCATGCTGCAGTGAATGATGATTCTTCTAGTGATTACGAGCTAACAAAATTGAGGCTGTGAAGCTATGGCGGCGTAAGATATTTGTCGGAGATGAGAAACTCGCAGTTGAAGTTGTCACGGAGAAGAGGGCGCAAGCAGCGGGCGAGAGAAGAATGAAACCTTGGCGACAACAACAAAGAACAAAACCCTAAGTGCTGGCTACACGAAAACAAGACCTAAGCGCCAACTAGAGAAAAACAAAACCGAGAAGAACGGAACCCTAGCTATTATAACATTTCACTAGGGTTAGGGTTTGGTGCGCAATATTAGCACCTTGCGCAAGAATAGAGCGATGTACCCTAATTAAGTCAAGTGGACAACACATTTACAAACAAACTTCAACACAACAATACAAAGTTACCGGCAATTAGACAAGAGATGAGCTCATAGCCACCTACCGCCCCAGCTCAAATTTACAGCAAGACAACTTGATAATTTGAAAAGCTTAAAATTTATAATCACAATTTGAACACATGAATACAACGAGCCATACCACCTGTATGAGCTGAAGAAAAAGAAAATAGACCTTTGGACTTATAGTCCCCAAAACAAGAAGACAACTCTTCACATGGAAAGCCATGTAATCAATTTGACTCGCTTTGTATCCTATCATTCAACTTGACTCTTTTAACTATTGTTTGCACCACTTCAATTCTCAAGTAATATCTACAATTTCTAATTGACATGGTAATGAAAATAAGACAAGTTGACAATCATATTCTCACCTAAATAGTCAATTTGAAAACAAAAAGAAAAATTTGAAGTACAACATTTTTCAATAGCATAGCCCGGCAATTTACTAGTAGAGAATTCATTTTTTCTGTTGATTTGGTTGTGTTGATTCTGTCACTTTTTGACAAAATCTATTGAAATCAAAAGATCTCTATCAAAAACTGATCGGATCAACGTGACCAAATCAACAGAAAAATTGGATTTTCTACTAGTGCTTCCAATAAAAACCCAAGATCAAGCAATTTTTGGTCGACAATTGCGTGGATGTTATGCTTTGCTTCATGTCATTGCAATTAATATGTTGATTAGTAAAAACTTATACTATTCAGTTATGTGTCTTGCACTCTTTTTTATAATGAATTGCAATCTTATTAATCCCACTAATCTTACTCTTGAGCCTCTATGCTATTACTTAGGAATGTTAAGTTGTTGTCTGTTAATGCAATTATTTTTATATTAAGTTATTGGTGAGTGCAAATTGACATCAAATCAAAGTGTTCCAACTCCAAATTTATTTTTCCTTTAGTCTCAACATAGTGTTTTGGAAATTGGTTGGTTTAAAAATTGAATTTCTTGCTATACCATTTGACTACGTCTCATTGTTAAGTACTAGACTGAGGTTCATAAACTGTGAACATGGTATCATAAAAACATTATTAGGTTTCATCAAATTTATAACGATTTGAATAATTTTAAAAGCAATTTACAAATTTTCATTTACAATTTAATGAACCTCAAAACTTTGCACATAGTTATATCACTTCTATGATGAATACATGAAACTTCAAACTTGGAGGGAAACACAATAACTTCTCTAACCCCAACGTCCCGAGACCGTTATTTTTTGCCAAAAAACACTCAAAACTGCCATTTCATCTGCGTTCATCCAAAAAATCAATAAATTTTTTTTTTAAGAATCTAACCATAAGATCTTGAACTTTGCTTGTCTGGGATCATGTGGTAAAAGTTTCATGAAGTTTGACCATGCATATTGGAAGACACTAGCATTCAAAGTAGGAAAAAAAAGTTTTTTGGAGCACTATCTTGCAATTTTAGATGATCGCTTTCATTGCCATTTGTGAGAAGTTTTGCACTACAAACTTTGAAATTAAAATTTTTTATGTTGAAGAATTGAATTGTTAGTTTGGGAAAAAACTTTCAAAAAGAAAAACTTGATTTTCATTCTTTAAAAAATTATTAAGTAGAAGTAGGTCTAAGATTGAACAAATAACAAAATTGTAAATAGCTCTAAGATAGAATTGAAACACAATAATCTAAATGGTGCAAAGTTTTGGTAGGAGCTAGGTTTTTTTGCAGCTCGTTGTTGTGTGTTGTTTCTCTAATTTTTTCGCAAGTAGGGAAGATGGACAATTTTTCTGAAAACCCTTTCTTTTGTAGCCAGCCACCTTTGATGAGGTCAGAAATTTTTTTGACTCCAAGTTTGTATGGAGCATTTCAACCTTTTTCAGCTCAAGTTGGAGGGAAAATTGTAGAAGAGAGTCATGAGACAAATGCGGTAAGTGTAGAAGAGAGGGTTGTTGAGGGAGGAGATTGTGAGATTATAGGATCCTCCAAAAAGAGAGTTGCTCCCAAGCAAAAGCCTATTCCGAAGAAAAAAGAAGCTCCTAGGAAGAAGATAGTGAAAATTGAAGGAGCAGCTGAAGCCGAAGGGGAAGAGGCAAATTGGAAGTGGGAGGATTTGGAGGTGTTTCAATTGATTGCGTTGAAGGGAGAAATGGAGCCTGAATTTGTGAAGAATGGCAAAAAACAAGATAAGATTTTTCTCTTTGAATTTAGGTTTCCTACAAAAAAATTCAGATTGAGGATTGGGGCCAATTAGAGGCCAGAAGGCCTTGGCCTTGGCCTTGCATAGTCTTGTGGGAACCTGAAAATAAAAAGAGGAAGTAGTTACTAGGAAATCTAGGTAAGGAGGTAAATCTTGATACATTTTCTCGTTTCAAAGAGGAGAAAATGAAGATTTTACTAACATTAAAGTTTGGTCAATAGGGTAGTATAACTAAATAGATAATTTAGTTAAGGGAACTCTTAAAGTTTCCCAGTCTGCCCGGAAATCGGAACCGGATGAAGAACCTGGTTTCCACTTTCCACTTATGGACATCAAAAATGGCAGAGTTCGAACCAGAGACATATCGGGACGCCGTCCAAGGGGAAAGTGACAGCTCGTGGGAAGGCATCAGTAAGTAGAATTTAGCCACCTAGGAAGGGATCCACCAAGCATGAGGAACCTTCTTTGAAGTGGCCTAAGAAGTAGGTAGGAAGTTTCATAGATCAGGCGTAGGTCAGTTGACCGAAAACCTAGGTTTGTGGTAGGTAGGAAGTTACTAGTTAGCTTCTTTTGAGTTTTGAGTTGGATGCACTTGGACATCCGGATCCGGATTTGTCGGATCTGAGATCCACTTTGGGCGGGATGGACAGGTGGTGGAAAGTCAACAGGTGGGGGATAAGGAATGACACCTGTCATTCTCCTGACCTGTGCTTTATTCCCTTGGGACCTTTAGGGTTTCCTTGGGTTGGTATTTAGGGGCTAACCTTGGATGGCAAGCGGGGGCATCATTTCAATCTTGTTTTTTATTCCCTTTAGTAAAATTCAGGATTCATTCTATCATGTGCCAAGTTTGAAAAGTCTTGGTATTGTGTTGGTAGGTTGGGGGTGTTGAATCACCACTTGGCGATGATTTCTGTGTTTTGCAGGGAGAGAGAGGAAGGGTGAGTCCCCAAGTTCTGTCGGATCCGGTTTCGGGAACTAAAGTGAGTGCGTAAGAGGATYGAGTGTACTGGGAGGAATCTGAGTACGATCTGGTTGCYTWAGTAACTTCCGTGTGGGATAGCCACTCCTAGATTGAATGAGGTCTGGTAGTACCCAATCTTAGGACAATCGAAGTGCTGAGAGGTCCTGTTGTATCCGGAAGTAGGAATCGGATTTTTATGTTGAACCTTCCAGTTATCCGGTTCCAAGCTCTGCCTAGGGAATTCTGGCCTTGACAGAATCTGTCGTTGTAGTGTTGAGAGGTTGGTGAGGATTCCTTGCGTGACCTGTGGGACTGGATTTACATCCGGTTCCGCTGTGAGGGAATAATTGCTAYCTAGTGTGTGTGTCTTGTGTTTTGTTTTGTTGAGTGAAACTTCAGTCACTCTAAACTATTGAAGGGAAGGATTTACGTGTCCTTCAAGAATCCCAAGAACGGACCCCTCCGATATTGAGGTTAAACTTCAGATTTGGTTACAGAAAACTGCTAGATACGGATCCGGATTTGGAAGAGGCATAGGATTATGACACTCCTTCCGGATTTTGCATACGACTAGTTGGTTAGGAAACGATTTGCTTGAATAGGGAGAGGTACAGGATTAGGATACCACTCCTTACTTGGGTGTGTTGTTTTGGTTGTTGGATTTGAGAGGGAATTGGTTTAGTAGTAGTTGGCGAGAGTAAACTATTTCCGGTTCCAGATCCGGTTTTAGTATTCTTAGTTGGCTTCCGCATCCCGATCCGGTCCACCTCAGGAAACTACAAGTTGAATCTCTAGGGAACGATACATGAGTCATCCTAAAAGTGTTTTTAGTCATTTTTAAACACTTACTAGGACATTTGTGCTTTCTTGTGCTACGACAAGTCTTTACTTCACAGTGAGAGCATGTGCTGCAATACTTTTTTTAGTGCCATTTTTGACTTGTTTGACATGTTTTTTCAATTTTTTGCTTGCAGGAATTGACTCTTGGGTGAGGCTTCATGCAAGAATGGTGGTTATACTACCAAAATTCAACCGCACTACTGTGGCATGTCGTAAGAAGTTCAAGTCTATCTTTGATGCTTACAAAGAAGACAAAATGGCCAATGGTATTTCAGGAAATAACTAGCAAGAGAGCAAATTCTATGATGCTCTAGACGAATGGTATCACCAAGCTGGGCAAGTCATGAGACATGTTTCGGCCACAACAACAGATGATGTACAAATTCAAACCAATTCAACCCCGGATGTGGAGACTGCACCAATGTCAACAACTGTTTCTACACCAACATCAAAAGGTAAACAAAACTTTCATGATAGAGCCATTGATATCTTTGAGAAAATGGCAGAAACTAGTACAAGGCTAATGAAAAACTTTGAGAGAACAAATGAGCTGTTAGAAAGGGTAGACTATCAATTTGATCGTTTGATCAATAAGCTCGAGATTTTTATATGCTACTCTTCATCTAGGCTATCGTCATCGTCATTGTAGGCACAGTTTTCCCACTGAATGTTTGAATTTCTAGCCAAATGACTTTTGTAAAATCTTTTGGCTAGTAATAGATGAATTCGAGTTGAATTAGCCAACATGTTCTTCATTTTCTCTTGTCTTTTCTTCTTGGTTTCTTCACATGCAGGATTCTCCTCATTCTCAATTTCTTCTTGTTCTTCCAGTTCTATGAATGGAGTCTTCGCCTTGTGGATTTCCTTTCTGTAGTTCCCTCATTTTCCTCAATGATGATACTAGGTAGTGAAACATATCCATTTCTTGCATGTTTCCTAAGGCCATATTTGCTTCAGCTTGTAGCTCTTTTTCTGTTTCTTTTGCCCAATCCATAGAAAACTCATCATTCTCTACGATGCACAGATTGTGGAGGTACAAAGATGCTGTAATAATATCAGACACATTTCGTAGTGGCATGTCAATTCATTTCACTAATATGCGCCATCTTCCTTTCAGTATTCCAAAAGCTCTTTCCACAGCCATGCGAGTGCTTGATTGGATGAAATTCCAATGTGCTTTTCTTCTTGGCAATCCTTCTTTTTCTCCCTTGAATGGTGAATAAAACCAAGGCCTCATAGGATATGCAACATCACCAATAAATCTGTAAGGTAAAAATGCACCTTTTATAGTCCTCTTTCCAATTTCTAATTTCTGAAATAAGGCCCAATCATGAATCCGTCCAGCCCATCCAAAGATATAATACCAGAATTTGCAATTGACATCTACAACTTCCTGTAGTAAACATGAATAATATCCTTTTTGGCAATAATATGCTACAGGGTCATGAGGTGGTGCCATAATAGGGATGTGGCTACCGTCTATTGCTCCTATAATAAGCGGAATGCCATAGAGTGCTTCAAAACCGTTTGCTATTTGTTTCATCCAAGCAAGACTTGGTTTTTTAAAAACCAATGGTCTCAAATGAATCGTAATAGCTTCACAACATTCCCTCACAATGATAGAAGTTGTACTCAATCCAATGCCAAACAAATCAGCAATCATTTGCAATGTATTATCCGTTGCTAATCAAGAAAGAGTTATAGCAATCCTTTGCTCTACACTAACATTTTCTCTAAAATGAGTATTCTTCTTCTTCAAAACAGGCCCTAAAAGAGTACATAAATATTGAAATGTAGATATACTCATATATTCACCCTCATTCGCTTCTGGAAATCACAATCTGAAAATGACCCCATAAGAGTGTGTTCCAAAAAACCTCCATATCTTTGAAATTGCCAACATTTCCTTTGAGAAATCACCCTCCGTGTTTGGGCAATAAAAACTGCCATCATCATCATTTGTGCATTTTGTTGAAAAATTGCAAGCTTTTGCAATGCCAAAATGCCCACAATGACATACTTAATGACCATGAAAACTGAAAGTAGAACAAGAATGCGTTCCCTTCTTAAATCCATGGTGAGAGAAGATGAGAGGAAAATTTCTGAAATTAGATGGACTATTCATGTGAAGAGACATGAATACAAGCCTTGCAAATGTTATGGGTGGGTAAAAATGAGGTAATAGGAGCCAAAACCAACATCTTATGGGTGGTTTTAAAGGCTGGTTTTAAGTGGAACTTGGATGAGCTGTACACGTAGTTAATTACAAGCGCCACCTTACATTTGGAACATGTTGACAGTGGACCAACGGGTTTTTTTGTCATTCTTTCAATTCAATGAGTCAGAATCTGCTCAGGTTCCGCTTTGGCGCTCACGTCCTGCTCTGGTGCTCACGTTGTCCAATTTTGTGTTTGGTTATGTTTTGTTTTGGCGGCACTTGCACTATGCGCAGGCTGCTGATGTGCTCAACTTCTGAACTTTGCAAATCTTGTGTAGGGTTAGTTTGCTCAGATGCTCGGTTACAATTTTAGTCTCAGTCACAGTGTACAATTAAGGGTTTAGGTGGGATTTGAGCGCATTGGTTTGCTTTTTGCTTACCGCTGAATTTGCTTAGTCTATTGCGCACAATGGAGTCAAAAGTGGTGCGAGGAGAGTCCGCAAAACTTTCAAGAGAGAGGAGGGGATTGTTTGACAAGAAACAGAAGTCTACAAAAGTCCCCCAGTCTGTTTGAGAGTTGCTTCTAGAGTTAGCATCTCTTAAACTGCAAACGACCGAATTTTTTGTGAAGGAGAGAGGCTTGTCTGGTTGTGGTCTAAACCCTAAGCATTCYGYGGATATGGCYTRTGTGACCYSTGAGAAAATYGAGGAAGTTTGGGRAAAGTGTTCAACGTTTAAGACAACAAACACTACTCTGAGTCCACAAAGTAGATTAGAGCTTCTCCAGTTGTGTGCTAAAATTTACGGGAAGTCTGAGATTACAAATAATGAGTTCATGGCTTGGGTGGTAAAAGGCTACATTGCTGGATTGATGGGTTTTGATGTGAATTGGGCATCCGCTGCTGCATCGACGAATTACTTCTTATCAGCCGATTAGAGGGGGAACTTTTGAAGGGAGATCTTACAGAAGAGGAGGCTACTGCCCTAAAGCATTTGGCGCCTTATGCTATTGCAAAGCCTTCCGTTTCCTACTCAAAGGCTAGTGGAGCAGCTAGCGGTTTGGGGTCACAACCGGTGGAAGCAAAGTTGCTCTTTGGAAAATTCAAGCCGGGCGGTGTCAGGTTATCTCTTGCATCGATAGCGGAGATTGTTCAAGCAGAAGAGGTTTTGGTTGTTGAAGGCGAGCTGTTGGCAAACACCAAAAGTAAAGAGAGGTTTTTGAATGCTTCAAAATCCAGCATTGCAGAGAGAATCATTGGATTCAAATTTGGGGTGGACGATCGAAATGTCAATGCAAAGGAAGCGGCTGAGAACGTGAAGGTGGTGGAGGAAGGATTGCGGCAAAACGATTTATTAATCTCAGCATTAGAGACAAATGTGAGTAATTTCTTGCTATTCGGTTTAGGATTCTTGCTCAGTTTCATGTAGTTCAGATCAGGGTTTAGGGTTTAGGGTTTAGGGTCCACAGTCCTTTAGTGATCTTGATGGGATTCGGGTTTAGGGCTTAGAGTGTCAGTGCCTGGAATTTGTCTTGCTCTAGCAGGGATTCTAGAATTGTGATGTCTTCTGAGTTGGAATATTTTCTCTTTCTTTCTTAACAGGTACAGCAATTTAGAGACAACCTCGATGAAGGCAATGATCTGTTTGTTGTTGGATTACAAAACACTATAAGAAACCCGCATTTTAGTTGATGTGGACAAATTTTATCTAACGAATTTTTGTGGACATTGAAGGTGATGTATCGTGTTTTTATGTCACCATTGATATTACATTAAATGTTTTTGATGACATAAAAACACGATACATTCCCTTCGATGTCCACAAAAATCCGTCTGATAAAATTTGTCCACATCAACTAAAACGCGGGTTTCTTATAGTGAAAGTTAGAGAGCTTGAGGTTAGAGCGACAAGTGCAATGTAAGAAGCTAGAGTATGCTAACTTCAGTTTTGAAGACTGTCAAAGAAGGGCCAAGAAAGCAAATGAGTTGTATACCGATGCTGGTCTAGACATGTGGAAATTTGAGGCTGACATGGCAGTAATGAAGAGAGAGTTGGAGGAGGTGCGACGATACAAGGATGCAGTTGCGGATCAAATCCACCGGATGCAGCAAGGAGGTGGAGGAATGGCTTGCTGGCCAAAACCTTGCATGCATCCTCATTTGTCAGATGAGGCCGGAATTGTGTTCGAATTGGAAGCTTGTTCTTTTTGTAACCGGTGGTACACATCATTTGATGTTGTTATGGCAAGCTGCAAGCATTTGTATCATCCATTCTGCATTGCCAAGGTTGCAGAGACTAAAAATGCGTGTGTGATTTGCAAAAAGACTTTTCATCCGGCATGGTGGAGTTCATTTGGTTTCCGCTCACGGGAATTAGGTGTCGAAGATGACGTTGCAAAGTCATCGTTGGCAAGGTCCATGGAGGAGCTGAGTGGGACTTTGAAGGACAGTTTTGGTATTCCAATCCTTGAATGTGAGTGAATCCCTCAACTCTGATGCTTTACTAATTTGGTGCTTTATTAATTTGATGCTTTGGCATTGTTGTTGGGCTTCAGTGACAGAATATGATTGTTTTAAGTGCTTCCACGTTTAGAGTATTGTTTCGGGTTGTCCTTGGATGCTGGAACGTAGTTGCAATTGTACGCGCCTTATTGGAATACTCATTAGTTTTGGCTTGGGTGCTGGGACATAGTGACAGGGATACTTGGCTGCTAGAACATGGTTGCAATTGGGTGCCTTATTGGAGTACTCATCAGTTTGGCTTGGATGCTGGGACGTAATGACAAGGGTACTTCGCTGGTGGAATACTCATGAACTCGAGCAACAGAAGCTGGAATGTGGTTGTGAGTATACTTGGATGCTGAAATACTCTTTTTTGTTGTGCATGGTGTTGGAATACTTGATCTTTGAAGCTTTGGTACTAGATACTCCTGAGTTTAGGCTTGGGTGCTTAATACTCAAGTGTTTATACTTGGTTTTGGGCTTGGCCGCCGGTGATTCTTGTGTTTGTGCTTTGGTTTTTGCTTAGCTGTTGGTGATTCTCGTGTTTGTGCTTCAATTTTTGCTTAGCTGTTGGTGATTCTTGTGTTTGTGATTAGGTTTGTGTTTAGATGTTGGTGATTCTCGCTTGGTGCTTAGGTTTGTGCTTAGTTATTGGTGATTTTTGTCTTTGTGCTTAGATTTGTGCTTAGCTGTTGATGGTTCTCGTGTTTGTGCTTAAGTTTGTGCTTGGGTATTGAATACTCACGAGTTCAGACTTGGTTTTCTGCTTGGCTATCGGTATCAAGGGTGTTCATGCTTCAGTTCGTGCTTAGGTGTTGTATACTCACATATTGATGCTTGGGTGGTTGGTATTCACTTATTTAGTGCTTAGGTGCTGTATACTTACGTATTTCTGCTTGGGTGGTTGGTATTCACTTGTTTTGTGCTTAGGTGTTGTATACTTATGTATTTCTTCTTGGGTGGTTGGTATTTATTTGTTTTGTGCTTAGGTGCTATATACTCACGTATTTCTACTTGGGTGGTTGGTATTCACTTGTTCTGTGCTTAGGTGCTGGATACTCACGTGTTTCTACTTGGGTGCATGGTTGGTACTAATTTGTGCTGTGTTTAGGTGCTGGATATTCAGGCATCAAGTGCTGGGTACTGAATACTCACTTGCTCTGTGCTTAGGTGCTAGACGCCCATGCATTTGTACTTGGGTGGTTGGTATTCACTTGTTTTGTGCTTAGGTGCTGGATACTCATGTGTTTCTACTTGGGTGCATGGTTGGTACTAATTTGTGCTGTGTTTAGGTGCTGGATATTCAGGCATCAAGTGCTAGGTACTGAATACTCACTTGCTCTGTGCTTAGGTGCTAGACGCCCATGCATTTGTACTTGGATTCTGGAATACTCATGAATTTCTTGTCGGACACAAAAATGTATTCTTCAGATTCAGATTAGGATATATAACAAGCGGGGGTTTAGGAATACGCAGTTTTGAGTTACTGAACGTGCTCAAAGTAATTCAGAGGCTATTTTGGATAGCAATGGATCACATTTAGGATCTTGAAATTAACCAGAGCAAAGCCTGGGCTACTTAAATACATAGGATATGTATAATTGGGTCCCTATTGTGTTGTTGGTTTCATTTATTGCAATGAAGACATAAATAGTGTTGGTTTAGGCTATTTTTGGCAAATTTTGAGTGATTGGTTGTGTCTTTTGTTTGCAGGGTCACAATCTAAGGGGAAATAATCGGATAAAAGATCGTCTAGATCAATCTATCAAGTGCAGCCCGGAGTTCAGGCTTGCATTTCAGGTAGCAAATTGAAAGATGCCACACCACTTCAGGAAGGGCTTAAAGACCGTCCTGAAACAAAATCAGCTCTTCATGGTGACGATTTCGATGAGATTGACTCCCCAGTTGAAGAGGCAACAGGTGTTACAAGAAACAATATCCTAAATCCTGACTTGGCAAAAATGTTGAAAACAAAGGATATTGATGCAGTGTTGTTGTGTCCTCCTAAAGAGGCGGGTAAGTTTGGATTTGCTAGTTGATTCCCCAAAGATGCCAATGTTTTCAGTTATTGTGAGTGTATATTCTCGTGTCTGAATTCATGTTGTTGGCTTTCTCAGCGCTAATTTGCACCCTATTGGATTCCTATCTCCGCAACCATGCAAAGTACAGTGATTGCAGCGAATCTGATGGAGCCGATTCATTCAGTAGAGCCGAGTCTAGTAGAAGCTAGTTAACAGGAGCTGAGTCCAATGGAAGCTAGTTTACTGGAGCTGAGTCCAGTGGAGTTGAGTCTAGCAGTGGCAAGTCTGCCTAATACAAGTGGCAAGAGATACTCTTTTAGTGTAAAGAGGTCTTGTGATCCATGTGTAGATGATTCTAGCATGAGGAAGAAGCTTAGCAAATCATGTGCGTCTAACGAGAGTGGTGATGCATGTAAAACCACAAGATTGTCTAGACGATCTCCTTCCAAGAACGGAAGTTCTCGTAGACATGAATGTAGGAAAGGAGATGTACAGCCAGAAATCATTGGCTTACAAGTTGAAAAAATACAAAAGGTGGTAAATAGGAGTAGGGTAAAGAACAATTGATTTTATTTTATACTTGTCCATGTAATTTGTGAAAATATAGTGCAATTGCTCTTTAGTTCAACTTCTTTGAATTTGTTTGTGTGAAATGCATAAAGTTTTCAGCAATTTGTGGTGCAAGATAGGGTGATACATGAGGTATAAAATGTATTTAATGTTTTGGTTGGTAGATTGGTATTTGAATTTAGGTGGAACTTGGTTTAGGGTCAGGAAAGGACTTTGACATTTTGAAGGTTAAGATTCTTGATGAACCATTTATAGGTGATCTCCATTTGGGATTAATATTTTGCCAGTGCATCCTCAATGCGGTGCAAAAATATTTCACCATATATACCACAATGAATCCACAATTGCAAAATAGTTGGGCCTAAAATTATCACAAGTACATAACTAGAAAGCATCTTGAAAGTCATCATCAGGGGTCTTATTTTTCAAATCTTAGTGTTAAATGCAATACTAGTATTGAAAGTAAGATCAATTTACAAAGTCTAAAACCAAAATTCAGTTTATCATGCACAATTACCAAGTATTTCATATATAACCATTGGAAAAGTAAGTCGTATTAAAAAAAATACGGTGAAAAGGGCAAATTACAAGAGCATCTAGGTTCTAGTCTAATAACACGGCACACCTCAGGGCCTCATCAATCATCTCTTTGACATCTGCCTTCAATTCAAACCTTGATAATCTACTTTTGATAGGATGTGCAATAGGAGGCAAATTAAATTTGGAAGTGAGCACCAAATGGCTATAAACCGTATTTGGTTCTCTGTCATTTCTTAGCAAATACGTTCGACTCCCTTCTTTGAGCCTCTCATACCATATTCCATTGAAAACAACATCTCCAGCAAAATAGGTGTTCTCATCTGGGTCAGTGAAGGCCTCCTCAACAGTGTACATTGCCTTCACCATGATTATGAGCCACCACGGCTCCTTTTCAAGTGGGGCTCGTACAACAACATTATCCCCCAAGCACAAACCATCCGCAATCCACTCTCCACCAGTGCCAGCTTCCACCTCCTCATTTGCATCATAAAGTCTTCGAGCTTGAAATGGAGCT
Organism: Pleurozium schreberi; assembly: GCA_006891605.1. NCBI lineage: Eukaryota > Viridiplantae > Streptophyta > Bryopsida > Hypnales > Hylocomiaceae > Pleurozium > Pleurozium schreberi. Next base: position 105,017 of record VACF01002090.1, on the reverse strand, counting down.
TTGGGTCTCAACCTGTACAAACTAAATTCTCGGACATGGTCTGATTGGTAGCAAGTATGCTGGGTCTCATACCCCAAATACACATAGCAAAAACAAGACAACTGTCAATATTGCAGGAGTGTTGGGTCTCTTGCTATCATCGAACGGCATTGATGGTTCGACATCCTTTGCGGTACACGTTCTGCTTGCCTGCTGTCACTTCGATCCACACTACCCAGGCCAGTTCTAGGAATTAGCCAAAAAAAATTTGATGTCTCACTCCGGGCTCTTTGGGGTCCTGTGTGCACCTTCAGAGCTTGCTCGTTCAAGAACTGAACAATCTCAGCAACACTCTGTAGCTTCCTTCCATCCGCTTTCAGCTGCTCTTTACGGAGCTCTCTCTTCAGCAAGGCACCTGCACTATCTACTTCTCCCTTCCCGTGACCTGACCCAAAATAATTCCAAGACATTTGGCAACCATCTACCAATGTGGCACTGCTAGTCAACTTAGGATATCTACTTATGAAATACCAAGCACGTGCACTCTTAAATTGCCCATTACATCCATCTAACTAGACTATATGGTTATTGGAGGTGAAACCTTGGCCCTTCACATGTTCCCAATTCAGCATAAGACAATGTTGGACAAAAAGAAAGTCATGAGTTTTATCATCAGATACATAATAATGAGTTTCTTTCAACAAAAGAGCCTCATTGCTATCTCTGTCCCAATCAGGGTTTAACTTGTAAGTGATATGAACCAAGATTGTGACTTGATCATTGTGCTAATGCATACTTTGTATCTCATTTTGAACCTTTAAAGTATAATTTTATGAAAAATCAATGCAAGAAATTAAAGTTCCAGGAGGAACATAGGTAAACAATTCTTTAAATTGATAATCCTGCCAAGATGCTACATAATTATGCAACACAAACGCTTACAACTTGGGTTTCAGGTAATTGATCAACTTATGGGGAGTTGTTTCTTTATATTCCAAGGTTGAGGCTTTCCTTGGGATTCCTTCCTCCGTTGTCCCCACCACCTTGTATCCGATGCTCTTCCACTTGACGATCTGCTCAGATGTCATTTCTTGCAGACAAATCCGAAGCATCTGGATTCCACAATCCACGCATTCACCCATTAAACAGTCCCGCTTGTGCCACATTGACAATTCGTCTTTCTTGCACAAAATGGATGTCCTTAGGTTAGTCAGACTCTCATACACTTGAAGATAAGCTGCACACATACTACCCGCACCTTCACCACACCCTAAGCCACCACAGATCATCGCACAATCACAAGAACAATCTAAATGAATTCCCTGTCTATCAGTCCTCATAATGTCGAGAGCAATCATCAGCTCTGTCAACTCCTGGTGGTATCGGCAACAATAGGTATTCCTAAAACCGCAACCGCTTGACCTACCACGGCTTCAGGTTCTTACAAGAAGTCAAGCTACAAACAAGGTCAAGGTTCTTGGCCTTGAAATCCGTATAAAATTCAAGCTGCATACCAATTAATACAAATCAAAGAAATCAGAACCTGTGCTCAGGGGTCCACAAGCTGACATTCGCTGCAAGCAAAAGGATCACATGGTTCAAAGTACCCTAAGCATACCACCTTCAGATACAAGTCCGACAAAGTAAAAGTGCATTAGGCACCTTAAAACTTACACCAAAAGCAATCCAGGATCCTAAGCAACCCAACACTCTCAGCAACCAGCACCCTAAGCAGCCAGCACCCTAAGCACCTTCAATACCAAAGGAGGAGTCTAGTAAAAGTAATTGAACCATAAGGCCACAAGCAATCCAGCACCCTAAGCACCTTCAATACCAAAGTAGGAGTCTAGTAAAAGTACTTGAACCATAAGGCCACAAGCAATCCAGCACCCTAAGCACACCACTCAGCGCACCAAAACTAACAAATGATTTCAAGTATCTAAAGCACACCCTTTTCAGCACAAAAGCAAGGTGAAAGAAAGGGATATAGCTGAAGCACCCTAAGCACAAGCCATAGTGCACTTTTAGCACAGCAACGACATTTGTGCGCTGACATTCACTGTGAGCACAAGCAACAAATGGATCTAAGTATCTCAACCATGCAACCTTCAGCACGTAAGCAAGATAAAGGCAGTGAACTTTCTAATCGCATTGGCATTGTAAGCAGAAAAGCCTAACGGGTGATGGCCAAAGCACCCCACTTCCAGCACAGAAGTTTCATAAAGTGCAGCAGCAACAGCAGTACATTGCAAGGACAACATTTAGCATCAAATTACAATAGTGAGAACTAAAAGTAAGGCAATACCTGTGAACACTGAAGGAAATGTGTTGGATGTGAAATCCATTGTCTCAGACCTTCATGGAAACTTACAATATCCTTCCAATTTGAAGACAATGTGGTCTCAGTAGCCCACCAATGCTCTACTACGGCCTTCACATTTTCTACGAGGGAATCGCTACATGTTTTTCGGCGATGATGCAGCCAGAAAGCATCGTTTGCGGTATCCAAAACAAGCCGTGTAGCCCGCGCCTTTGATATATTTCTCCTGTCTACTCCCAACACAGCAGCCAACCCCCGACCACTACCAACCACTGAAGATGAAGCAAAGGTGCACAAGATGTCTTTAGCCATTGCAATCTTTGATGGCTTCACCCCAACCAAATGTTCTCTCATACCCTCTCTTACACTAGAAACAACATTCTGTTGCAATTTGATAGATTTCAAGTTACTCAAGAATGGTGGAATCATGTCTTTCATATAACTGTGACCCAAAAACTTTTGCACAGTAAGGTGCTGAATTTTAACATTGTATTCTTCCAAGCGGGAAGAGGCAAACTCTGCAATCTCCCTAGCAATGTCTTGGCTAATTCTATTGGCCCTAAAGGCACAATGTTCAAGTCTTTGGCATTCTCCTTGTTCAATTCTCCCTGTAGGTGCTAGTTCTTCTTCTTCAACCAAACTGGCCTTTCTTCTTGCTCGACATCGCCATGTTCGCTCCTGTGCAGACGCCTTCCTCTCCTTTGTGGACCAAGCCAGGTAACTGTCTTCCTCGACAGGTCCCTTTTGAAGTTCAGATTCAGCCATTTCGAAAGTGAAGGTTCTGAAAATGCACCCATGGATCCACACTACATCAGTTATTCCATCCCCAGAACTTGGGAAGACACGGAGCACTGGATTGAACATAGCTGAAACCTTAAACTGCAAACACCAGCGCCAACAGGAACAACAACGATGTTGCCAACAGCAACAGGAACAGCGACGGTGCCACAATAGCAATGCACGTGCAACAAACATGCGTGAGGACCAGCACCTAAACGAACCCTAACGTAGGATTACATTAAAATCTGAAATTTTGCACTTGAATGTGTTTGCGGCAACCTTTAAGCAGCTAGAGACGTCCTAAAACCGCAGCAAGATAAACCTACAATTGCGCCATAGTTCTCCCCAAGTACACACAGCTCAAATTCCTTCACGCTTCCCCTAAACCCTAGTAAAATTAAAAAAGCGCGTCCTTCAATGTGGTTGCACCAAACTTTCACAAGTCTCAGTAGTCCAAAACTCTAACAGCACTCTACACAAAATTTAGTGAGAAGGGAACAACAGTAGGATGCCAGGCAAGGAGAAACCCTAAACGTGATCACAAAGTTTATACAGCTCTGCCAGTTCAAGGAAAGAGTGAGGTCACGTGCCAGAACTCAACGAAAGAGAAATGGCTCCGCACGGCATCGAAGTTTGAATTTGGATGAATTCGTGAAGGCGCCAAAACAATATTCATCCAAAATGTCACAGTAGTCATTCAATTAAGCACTATTTAGCACAAAAGCAAGCGTGACACTCACATTTTTGTCCTTTTTGAATATATATACATTTCTATGTATGTATGTAATCCATCTTTAAGAATCTACTTACAATATTGAATACATTAGTGTATTTTTTTTTTTAATATTCAAGAATCAATTAAAATTATTTACAAACAAAGCTCAAGAAAAGGAAGTGCGACACCTGTTGTGGCTCCTATTACCTCATGTTTACCCGGGTTTGGACTTTGGGCTTGGCCTATGGAGGCTTCACACTATGCCTGGCCAAGTTGCAAGGCCGTGGGAGTTCAATGGTATGGGTTTGGACTTTGGGCTTGGACTTTGGAGGCTTCACACTATGGCCGGCCAAAGGCTCCAACTTGGGCCTATTTATTGCCTATTTCCATGGACTCTCACCAAAGTTTGGAGTTTGGACTCTCAATCCCACGGCCTCTCAACTTGGACGGCCATAGTGTGAAGCGGCCCTTAGGACCACTTCACACTACGGCACAAGATCGAGAGTCCGTCGATTTCAACCAATCAAATTCCAGAAACCCAAGACTTTGGCTTCTCGACCTTTCACACTACACGACACAGCCCAAAGTCCATCGCCCTCAAAACTGCCTACATGGCAGCCAAATGCCTACATGGCGACGGAATTTGACGAACTCTCGATCAGAGTTTGGGTCGGCCAAAAATGGTACAAGTTTCTTTTCCATAGCCTGCAGCAATGTACAAACAATGTACATTTGAGCAGGTGCTCCATTTTAGAGCTCTATTCCATTTCAACTTCAAATTTTATAATGAATACCACAAAGCTCCATAAAATATGAAATAACCCGGGTTAAATGTCAATTTTTCTTGTCCTTTAAGGAATTTTTTTTTAAAAATATTTCAAGATGTTTTACCTCCCCAAAATTTAGTTCCAGCCTTTTACTTAGACATTGCAAAAAGTCTGACCCTACAAAAGGCTGCGAGTTTTTTTTGCAACCATGCAATTAGAGAATTTTTTAGTTTTTAGTTTATAATTTTTTTTTCTAACAGATTGACATGGCACTATTGGTGCCACATCAGATTTTGATTTTTAAAAAATTCTTTAATTTAAAAAAATAATAATAATAATTTAATAAAAAATAATAATAATTTTTTTTGTATTTGCACAACCCCTCCTTCCCTTGCGGCAGAATTCTAAATGGCCTTGGCAAGGTTCAGATTTTTTGTAATGATACTCACCAACTTCAGCTGATTTTTATTCATAAGCATGGCTTTATTTTTTGGGCTTTTTGGTGCCAGATTGCACCAAAAAAATGAATTGGCTAAAGAATGCAAGAAAAAATGTCAAAAAACTTGGATAAAATCACCAAACAACTTGAAATTTAAAAAAGTCTTAGATGAAATTGCCAAATTGTGGATGAAACCATATTATGGAATCATCCAATATGTGGATGAATGTTGTAATTTGGAGCACCACTATAACATTTAATATTACCACTTTAGGAACTCGTGAGGAATGAAAAAGAAAAAACCCTGCTCATAACCTGCACCGTAGCAACAAATTTCGGTACTTCTTAATTCCGAATAAAAGTCTTCATAGGTTGAGAATTTAGAGAGTCACGTCATGAACTAAGGTAGGAGGTCCTAAAATGGAACAAGTTCTTAAACCAACCAGGCTTTGGAGGTACATTTTGTACTCTCCAATGTACAAGTAGTCTACATTTGAGGAGGCGATCGATTTTAGAGCCCATTGAAATGCACTTTTTTGCAACTTCAAAAATTCATAACTAATTCCACGAAGCTCCAAAAATTATGAAACGACTTGGGTTAGATGCCAATTGCACTATTCTTTCAAGGAAAATTTACTGAAAATTATTTCAAGCACTTTCACCTTGCCAAAATTTAGCTTCAGCCATTAGATGGATGCTTTATGGACCTCCTACCTTTAGGTTATGATTTCTTCATCAAGGAAGATCTGCAAAGTGCATTTGGATGTTGAAGTTTCAAAAATTGAAATTATCGAATATTCAATTGAAGTGGCCTGAATGTGGTCAAATGACACTTAGCACGACTTTCAATCTTCCTTGCAATTAAATCCGCAGGACATTAAAACGGCAAGGACCTTAAATTATGTATTGTGCTGAACACGATTATCAAGTTAACCCTTTAACACCCAGATGGCCAGAAATGGCCTACAATTTGTGTTCTGGTTGCATTTAGATAACACAAATGGAATCAATATGAAATGTGTTGAACTATAAATTTGGGGGCAAGAGTAAGTTGAAAATTTAGCAATTTTAAAATAAATAAAATCAGCAAAATTAAAGATTTTGTGCCTAAACAAAGCTTGTATTCTACCAAGAATACAATACAAGGGTATAGACATACGTTGGGGTGAGGAAGAATACTTGTCAGGAGTTGTAAAGGTTGCACGTTGTCCTGTTGTAAATTTGTTCATAGTATAAAAAAATATTATAATATGTATTGTTGAGTAGCTTCATGGTGACGCTATTTTGTTGAATAACTTCAAGATGACGTTTTGTGGAGGTACATGCAATCTATTTAAAAGGACGGCTTTGGTTTAGAGTTTCATTGAAGTCCATTAGTGATATTTGTCTTTCACTTTATAGTCAGAATGTTGAACTAGAGGGTTTTTTTGGAGTCCCAAGACGAAGAAGAAGAATCGCAGCCTGGATTTGAATTTTCATTGTCACAACTACCGGATCAACCTCTTCTGCCGCTAAGTCTTGCACCGCCACATGAGCGTCCACAAAAAGAAGCTGAGCCTTCTCGACCGTCAAAGCAACCTCGTGTGGAGCGGCGATGGCACGCGAATCTTCAACGTGACGCTCGGACACTGGTAATTTTGTTGCAGGTTGGATGTATTGAGCCCAGCAACCAAGATGTAACATTTGAAGGATGTTTTGAAGGTCTCAATGTCGATCAGTATTACTACATGATGAAACCTATTGAAGGAAGTAGTGGTCACCATCGTTGGTTAAAGGGGCCAGTAAATCCTTTAATGAAGACTGGTTGTGTTAATTACATCGTTGCGACTATCAAGCGCATTCTCCAGTTCTTGCGGGTGGAATAAATTAGCCTTGGAATTCTAGTTTTTTTACCTTTAGTAGGCATTGGTTTAATGTTAGTATTTCAATCCACATTTGAAGTATTTTGTTGAAATTATTTCGTTTGGTTATAGTTGTAGAAGGAAATAATGGAAATAGTTTGGACTTTGAAGTGATTTTTCTTCTAAGTTAAAGATAAAGATATAGATGTGGGGCCAAATATGAAGGCCATTAGGTGTAAATTGACTTTAAAAGGGAGTTAAGGACTAATATACACTTGTTTAGGTGGGGCAAAAGGTGTTGGAAAAGTAGAGGAAAAGATGGACACTATTCATCTTCTCTCCCAATGATGTTTGGGNCCCAGATGGCCAGAAATGGCCTACAATTTGTGTTCTGGTTGCATTTAGATAACACAAATGGAATCAATATGAAATGTGTTGAACTATAAATTTGGGGGCAAGAGTAAGTTGAAAATTTAGCAATTTTAAAATAAATAAAATCAGCAAAATTAAAGATTTTGTGCCTAAACAAAGCTTGTATTCTACCAAGAATACAATACAAGGGTATAGACATACGTTGGGGTGAGGAAGAATACTTGTCAGGAGTTGTAAAGGTTGCACGTTGTCCTGTTGTAAATTTGTTCATAGTATAAAAAAATATTATAATATGTATTGTTGAGTAGCTTCATGGTGACGCTATTTTGTTGAATAACTTCAAGATGACGTTTTGTGGAGGTACATGCAATCTATTTAAAAGGACGGCTTTGGTTTAGAGTTTCATTGAAGTCCATTAGTGATATTTGTCTTTCACTTTATAGTCAGAATGTTGAACTAGAGGGTTTTTTTGGAGTCCCAAGACGAAGAAGAAGAATCGCAGCCTGGATTTGAATTTTCATTGTCACAACTACCGGATCAACCTCTTCTGCCGCTAAGTCTTGCACCGCCACATGAGCGTCCACAAAAAGAAGCTGAGCCTTCTCGACCGTCAAAGCAACCTCGTGTGGAGCGGCGATGGCACGCGAATCTTCAACGTGACGCTCGGACACTGGTAATTTTGTTGCAGGTTGGATGTATTGAGCCCAGCAACCAAGATGTAACATTTGAAGGATGTTTTGAAGGTCTCAATGTCGATCAGTATTACTACATGATGAAACCTATTGAAGGAAGTAGTGGTCACCATCGTTGGTTAAAGGGGCCAGTAAATCCTTTAATGAAGACTGGTTGTGTTAATTACATCGTTGCGACTATCAAGCGCATTCTCCAGTTCTTGCGGGTGGAATAAATTAGCCTTGGAATTCTAGTTTTTTTACCTTTAGTAGGCATTGGTTTAATGTTAGTATTTCAATCCACATTTGAAGTATTTTGTTGAAATTATTTCGTTTGGTTATAGTTGTAGAAGGAAATAATGGAAATAGTTTGGACTTTGAAGTGATTTTTCTTCTAAGTTAAAGATAAAGATATAGATGTGGGGCCAAATATGAAGGCCATTAGGTGTAAATTGACTTTAAAAGGGAGTTAAGGACTAATATACACTTGTTTAGGTGGGGCAAAAGGTGTTGGAAAAGTAGAGGAAAAGATGGACACTATTCATCTTCTCTCCCAATGATGTTTGGGGGAAACCGAATGTTTGGAGAGCCATTGTGTTGTGAGTTTGAAGAATTATGAAATGAGATTCAGAGGTGTTGTGTATCATGGTGTGTAGTTTTCAAATTGATCTCACTTGCTTGATTTGGAGTTGTGAAGCAAAAGTTGTGCTAGTTTGAGTGGAGTGAGGTTTGTTGCCTTTAAAATTAAGAGGCAGAGACTTCGACTGACCATAAAAGATGTACAAGTTCTTGTTTTGCAATGAAATTTAAAGGGAGTGTAGGAAATTGTGTTAGCTTTTCATGAAGCTATCATTTGTTCTACTCGAAATTTGTATGAAAATGTTGTAAGTGTGGAAGCGAAAGAAGATCTGATGCCTTTCCCTTCTCAAGGCCAAAACTTTGGATGGCCATAGAAGTTGGACAGAGTTTTAAGATTGTTTGAAATTTAGAGGAGAAGTAGATGATTGTATTAGTTTTCCGAAAAGCTATCCTTTAGTTCATTTGAAGTTGTATATTAACGGTGACACTCATTCAAAGTTCAGCTTGGGAATTGGAGATGGAGTTGAAGGAGTTTGAAGACTTGTGTGTTTGTGTGTGTGGCTTGTGGCTTTGTAAAATTCATTTTATTGTTGCGGGCAGTTTGGTTTATACCAACACTAGCCTCATTTTGTGTTGTGGATACGACAAAGTGGGGTTAATTGCCCACATGGTCGAAACTTTTATGTTGTTCCCATTGGTGAGGCAAGTTTGCTGGTCACCGTGGGTTTGAAATTTATGATCCAATCCCTCGGACGGCTCAGCTCGAGGTCTGGCCGTCCCATCTTACACGTCCAAAGCCCGTGGTTTCTTATCACCCTACCTTAACCTTTGGCCCTATATAACCACCACATGATAGATCAACGGAAGATTGAAGTGAAGATCAAGTGAAGATTCGAGTTTTTTTTTACTTGCCTTTTATCTACACTCACAACCTGCAGCCAGACACCCCGTATGTTCCTTAAGCGCGCTCCTCTCTACCCGACAACGAGAGTTGTAAAAGTTGCATGGAAGGTGACCAATGCAGCCGGTATGCAACAATTATAGAAACTCAATTGCAAGCCTAGTCTTCAAATACAATTTGAGTGCAGGCCTAGTCCTTGAGTCCCAATGACTTTTTTGAAACAAATGAAATGGGTCCAAATTTTCTTTAGATTTGGTTGGAAATATGAACTTTGGGCCTAGTTTGTTGATTTTCTAATTTTAGAGTAGCATGATAACTTTCATTTATACCATGCTCTTATGCACTAAAATAAAATGGTACATACATGGTGAAAATTTCAGATTTTTTGAGGTTTGGAGCTTTCTCTTACTTAGTGTTTTGACAATTGGATAATGTGCTTCACTTCTATATGTATAAGTAGAAATTTTTTGGCCTTGAATACAACCTTTCTTTGTGGACCTAAAGCCTATTGTATACTCCCTTGACTGAAAATACGGTGAAATACATGATGAGCCTCTCAGACCCGCGGGCGTTAAAGGGTTAAGGGAGAGGCACTCAATGGCGTCCATGTACCCAGTGCCGTCCGTTTCTAGGTCATGCATTCATTCTAGAAGGTAAATGTAGCGGGACTATAGACTTCTTATTATTTTAGGTCAAAGAAATAAGCCATGTACTACCTACCTACATTTATAGTCTGAAATAATTATGCTCTGTAGAATTTGACAGCATTGGGTATAGGGAGGCCATTGGATGCCTCTCCCTTAGAGCCAGAACTGCTGCACAGTCACTTGCTTGATGAACTTGAAGGCTGCATCAGACATGGGTGCTCAGATGAGAGCCAACCAGGTTTGGAAACTCTAGTGTGAACTCGTGTTGAGTTTCAGGAATGATCTTCCGCATCTCTCTTTCGAGCATTCCATGTGCTGCTCAAGTTTGCACATCTTGGACCACCCACATCTGTGAAATACGTGCGACATAATCTGCGAATTAATGTGATCAATTGATAACAGCTTGAGAGTACGATTTTGAGAGCCCATTGGCGTAAAAAAGACACAGAGTGTGTTTGAAAAAAGCTTGAAGAATGGAAAGAGCACAAACACTTAATTAACCCTCGAGCGTCCTAATTCATCTCCAAATTTGACGACTTGAGAAAAATCATTATGAAGTGCTATTTGGAAGCATAATTTGGAATTGATATACAAATAAAAGTTGTTGACTAAGAGTTGTGGATTCCATCCGTACAGTTGGGTTCACCAATGCTATCGCCAATACTTTTTTGTAAATTTTGAAAGGGAAATTTCAAAATTCCTTCAAAATTCGATAACAAACCAAGTATTATCATTTTTGGAGTAAATTTTTTTGAAAAGGATTTGAAATGAGATTCTTTTGACATGATGATTTTTTTTGGCATTTTTGTGTTCTTAAAGTCTATGACCTCATTTTGGCAAATCCACTTTTGAACTAAAGTCAATGGAATTTTGGCTTGGTCAACCACTTGACATACTTGCACATTGATAATTTTAGAAAAATATACACTCTAGGAATCCCAAATCCAACCCTTAGATAGAACAACAACTTGATATAGTATCTCTACAAATTAAAAGAACTTTCATCCAAGTAGTTAGGGGTATGAAACTAGACGATGATTTGTTCATTGTCTAGTTTCTGGATGTCGGTGCACTCCAAGGTTAAGTATGCATGACTCTACATAATTTGTATTGTGGATCATCAAATAATGTGATGTTTACGTATCTGAGATCCCATCAATCATACTTTAAATCTACAGGTAAGCTTTTAGTGGGGGTTTTAACACTTTAGTGCCCGTGGTTGATTTGGAGGGGCACCACATTTTTACAGGAATGTACAAATAGAGTACATTTGGCGGTTTTCAAGTGTATGCCATTACCACTTCAAAAATTCATAACTAATTCCATAAAGCTTCAAAATATGAAACAACTTGGGTTAGATTCCAATTTTACTTGTCTTTCAAAGAAAATTTATCTAATACTAAATATTTGAAAGACATTCAAAGTTTATACTAAGAAAGTAATGCTACCTCCGTCCCATAATGATCTTCCTGTTGGCCTTCTTTTTTTGTCCCAAAATGATCTTCCTATTGCACTTTTTGATGTTGAAATTAATCAAATTTGRCTTATAATTKTTATTTGGGACTAGCAAAACAACTCTAAGTGGTTGTTTTTGCTCCATCCATGCAAACATCAAGCAAAAGACAAATATAATGATTGAAAGCATCAATCCACTCTTACAANCTATACATGGTCTTAGGCATATGCTAAATGCCCTCAAAATGGCAACCTCACATTCAACAATTAAGTGCTCACTGGTGTTCTTTAAAAACACCCCAAAATATTCACTTTTCAATGTTCAGAAACTACACTTTGAAAAGGGCTTCAAAACTCAAATTTTTTAGGATGCAAAGAGAACACCAAACTCTACATACTATGCGAATTGAGTCTTTAAAAAGTTATTTTTATCCTTAATCCATCAGATTTGGTCTAACAGGAAGATCATTTTGGGACGGAGGGAGTACTAAGTTTATACTAAGAAAGTAATACTAAGTTTTTGAAAGACATTTGAAGTTTACAGTTTTAATTTGAGTTTACCAAAGTGTATTTTGATGGCTGCAATTTTGGAAGATTGTATCTTCTTCATCCAATGTTTGTTTCCAACAAAGTTTGTTGTATTATGTTCCTCCTAACGTCTAGTTATTGTGGAAATTTTTTCATGTCAATCCAAGTTGTTTTGAATTTTTGGGAGACATTCAAAGTTCAAAATCTAGACATTTTAAAATTACAGTGAACTTTGGCGGCTTATAACTTCTTCATGTAGGGTCCGTTTTCAATGTTTTGTTGAAAAAGTTGCGCATACTAGTCTAGTTTATGTGGTAAAATTTTCATGTCAATCCAAGGAGTTATGAGTGATTGAGAAGCATTTTAGTAGAGGTAGGTTCAGCCATAGTCCATAGATGTGTTTTTTGCAATATATGCGGTCAAATGACTCTAAATTTCATTTAAGTCATCTAAGGTGGGTACACCCAAAAGCACAGCTRACCTTAAAGCACCATCTATAGTCCGTGTACATTTCCAAAATCAGTCATCTAGACAAACTGTAGATGGCGCTTTCATAAACAAACTTTGACCATTAATAACTTTTGCATATTGTTTTCAAATGCTGTATTTTTTGATGCATTGGACTGTGCTTTCATTTGCCAATAAGACAATATGAAATTTTGATTATTCTAATAATAGTAACTAGACACAATACCAAATTTTGGCGCTTTCGGGTGTATCCGCCTTACACCATGCACGCTACAAGATTGTATGGTTGAGATTTTCATAACTTAGCAACATTTAGACTTATTACACTTAATTAGCAAGGATATGGTAAATTTCATTGAAATGGTGGTATTCTACATGCCATTAATTTTTCAAATTGTGCAATCTAAATTATAAAGGCAACATTTGAGATAGGACGGTGTAGATATCTAAAATCTAAGACATATCTAGATTTCAGACCATGCAATCGAAACCATCTAGGACATTCCTAGATTTCAAACATCTAAAACAGTTACAAATATTAGAAGTCTACAAACAATATAGATTTCAGGGGTTAGACAATTTGTGAAATTTTTGATGATTTGGTCAAAAGAAATGGAAGTGTCTAAAACAATCAAAATTTGTTAGAGTCTTTACAGAATTTTGTTGATTTTAACAAGTCGTGAACACTAATACCCAGAATAACAGAAAATTGTTGATTTTCTGTTGTTTTGGTCAAAACTCTTCCTATGGTTTTGAAATTTGGCGGATATGTAGCTTACATGATACAAGATGCAAATGTCAACAAAATAACCATTTGTAGTGTAAAAAACTCATTCTAGAAGGAGTTAAAGTTTCTAGGCCATGTCGGGCAAGGTTGGAAAAAATCTTTTTCACCTAACTTTAGACATTATAATCTATCAATCCGTGTGGTCAAAGTTTTTGAAATTTTTTCCTCACATTACCAAAGAAGCATAGTACAAATTTGTACGGTTGAATTTTGAAAAAACTCTTCATTTTTTCATTTTTTTCTTGCTGCCCTAAAAAGTGGCAGTTTTTGACAATTTTTGCTCAAAATGTGCTTCGGTCCTTTAGGGGTTAAGAACCTTCAAATTTCATTGAAATTAAAATTTTCTACATTCTTCTCCATATATAATGATTTTGAACCATACATATGTTCTTCCTCTTGATCAACTTTCTATAAGTAAGTTTGCTTAATGGATAATTTTATGCACAATTTAAATTCTCAAAGATTCTTCATGTAGTAAGTGTATGAGCTATATTGTAGTAGCAAAATTAAGTGCCGCATAATAATCAAGTACTCACTTATGGGATGTTTTTGTGGGGCTATGCCCGAGAAGAAAAGTGCCAATGAGGAGGCTTTTGTTTTCCTGAAATACCCAACAACAAGAAGCATTACCCTACGTAAACCATTGCTGGACAATTGAACATTTGTGGATGAGAAATCCGTAATGCTTGATTACGCGAGCAAAATTGCATAATCAGGCATCACTAGAAGAAACCCGTGTTTTTCTGGATGTCGGTTTCTGCATCGAGATGTTGAACCTGATGTTCGACTTGACGTCCAAAAAATTGTGTTGAGTTGGACATGCCAAAAACTCGTTATGTTCAGGCAAAAACATCCAATGTTTTCCCTTGGACATCAGAAAAAACATTGATAAACGGGGGTTCAATAGTTTGACATGTTGCTACCATCTAAGTGCAGAAAAGTTGGCGTGGGATTTTTTCATCCATTGCCCGTCCATGACGTGTCATCCGATGTGTCATGCCATGTGGCAATCCAAAAATTGGTTGACGCCACATCCAAAGATGCTGACAGAGCAATGTTTTGGAGCAACCTCTTTGGTCATTTAAAAAATGCAGGGATGTTCTCAAAGACGTACATCAATGTAGACATGCTAACGTCTTAATAAATATTTTGTAGGACAATTTTGTGTTCTTCATGATGCTCACCCTTGGGTACTCACCTCTAACATAGACTATAATCTGAGACATCAACCTTGGCATGAATGACTTATTCGTGGATGTACTAGGTTGCCATATTGCATTAGGGGATGTTTTTCAAAAAAATTAATTTTTATTCTTTCCAAAAAGATTTTGACGTTTAGAACAATTGCATGCCTTTGCGGATGACTCTTAAAATGTCTTTAACAATTGTGGTGGACAAAATGATGTTTGTGCTAAAATTTCTTTGATAGAAAGAAGCATCATGTTTAACATCTATATGGAGAGGCGAATGTCTGCAATGTACAAATATTGGCACAACCTACTGTCCAATGCAACATGGGCAGCTTGACGTCCTCTATCTATGTGTTTTGTGCCACCCATCGTTGTGGACATTTTTTATGACATCATAGTGTTTGGTGTGATCTTTGTATGAAGCATCACTACATGTTGACGTTTTTTACAACATCACAACATCTGGTGTGATGTCACAGAAGTGTAACTACATGTCAGATGCAAATATAATTTGAAAATAACATATTATATACAATATACTATACACCATATACAATACATTTATACATCATACAAAATACACCATATACAATACATTGTACAAAATACACCATGCAAAATTTTCCATAAAATACACCAAGAAAAATACACCATGCAAAATATACAATACACTATACAAAATACATCATGTTTGGTTTTGAAAGCCACTTACCTTTGAGTATTTGAAAAAGAGAATATGAGTCCTTTATACAAGTTGGAAGGTAGGAGGTGAAACAAACCTTGTGGGACATGTAAAACGCAGGAATTGTGCTTCACATAGAATTTCAGACTGCATTTAAGCATAGTACAATAATTTTTTTCAAAAACATCACAACTAAGAAAAGTTTGTAAATAGATCCAAGTTTCATCTCCAAAAATCCGTTTGAGATTTCAAGCATTGAATAAAATATAATGGACAAATTTCAAAGAATAATTGTAGTGAACATTGTTTTTGACGTTTTCTTTGACATTATCTAACATCCTCTCAAAATTTAATCCGTCCTTGTTATATATGTCATACATGAAAATGGGTTGTAAAGGAAATAAGTGTATTCAAGTATATTAAATGCAATTTGAATTATTTATTTCTATTGTCTCTAGAAACATTGAAGTTGCACGGCAACGTTGTAGAAACATGCCTTTCTTTGTTATACTGCCATGAAAAATGTCTCAACAGACAAGTTGATGTTGTTTACAACATTCATATGCAGACATATGTTTTAATTAAATTATGTAGAACATGATTATAGTCTATATCTTCTAAATGAAGGTGTAAAATTGTTCCTTAGTTGTTAAGCACTATTATGCAAGAAGTGCTTCTCTTATTTCTAACTAATGACCTAGTTCTTGTTTTTATGAAAATTGCAACAATAGCTGTTTGATACATCTTGGACAGAAAAATGCACCCAAATATTATAAAAAATACACGAATAATTCAGAGACTATATGAGGATGAAATTAGAGAGTTTAGCAATATGACTACTACAAAAGTAGTTTTCAAATACGATGAACCATTTACCAATACACCTTGTGGAATATTTATTTTGATGCTGGTCGGAGATGAGGGAGGCGGACTACGGACAAGTATGATCTCATGAGTGTAGAATATAATCACGGAAACATGTTTAGACCTTTGCATCATAGTCAAAATTCTTTTTGCCAATATTATGGCAAAGTAGAGCTCATCTTCATTCCATGTGGTACATAGTCCGCTGAATTTTGAACAAAGACACTTCATTCTCTTGAGACCTGTAGATCATATATGAATCCTTTTAAATGGCATAATGATTCTGGTATTTTTTTAGACGCGAACGCGTCTAAATGGATGCATTGTGAAAAACATTTTCAGCCTTCATAGACTTAAATAGCCTTCATAGACTTAAATATGAACACTAAAATTCTCTTGTCCTACAAAAGATTTGTTTTCATGTGTAGGACCGGTCATGAAACTGATAGAAACAGAAGTCATTCAATTTTTTTTTCATATATAGTTGCACTTGCTTTCATCTTCATTCTAATTTCTTTTGATGTGTATAAGATTCCAAAAATTAGAAGTCTTTACAATTTTTTTTCCATTCCATGCCCATTTCTACTTGAATTCATACTTTTTTCATTTTGATTTTGCTTGAAGTACATTTAAAGAACTAAAAGCCATTCTTTATTCTTTTTCATGTTCATCCCCAAGTGAGCTTATCCTAGCTTTGTTTCATTTTTTTGTCTTTGGAGTTTGAAATAAGTAGAAGTCATTTCTTATATTCATTCATTTTCATTCTTTTTTGAGTTCATCTTGATAGTTCTTCCCAACTTTTTTAGGCGTGTAAAAGTGTTAAAGAAGTATAAGGCTTTATATTAAGACTGAGGCCGGATGAAAGGCCATCTAGATTTGCCCTCAATCCGGCCGTAGTTTTTCCATCTGGTCCCAGTTAATGTAAAGTCCTTAGGTTGGATTCTAGGGCCCAATTTCCGAATTGTGTGTTCTTAGATTTTCTCAATGCCCAATTAAAAAAAATTAAAATCATCCATGTTTATATTTATTTTATTTTATTTCTAAATAAATAAATAAAAATTATTTTATTATTTTTTGGGGAACCTTTTTTATAGGGCTTTCTAAATTTTATACGGAGTATTTTATTTAGTTTTTCTAAACCATATTTAAATGAAAATGGACTTCATACTTTATTATAAATTTTTGATATTTGGTTATTTATTTAGTCAATACACATTGAGACGCATTAATTTTTTCTATTCTCCACCTTCACCATGGTGACTACTCAAAGGCAAAATGTTTTAATATCATTAGTATTGTACTATTGTGCTTTGCTTTGAAGTTCGTTCCCTATTCTATGTTGAAGCGTATGCAAGCAGCTATCCATTCAAATGAATTTGCTTTCATATGTTTAAAAGGAAGATGGAGAATTCTTCTAAAAACAAATTAATGTGACATTGAGTTATAAAATTGATTTCCAAAAAATATGAAAAAGCTTTGATTAAATGTCAAATTCAATTTTACTCCTAAAACTTACTGGAAATTGTTTAAAGGAATTCTATTTCTTTGAAAAGGCAATAAGATCTTAAATATTTTCTAAATAGACTACCTTATTTTGCCTAAACTATTTTGGAATATAAAAACATAAGACTATATCCAAATGTTGTGTTTTTTGGTGTGTAGGAACTTCCTTTTAAAAGTCAACAAAAAAATAGAGAATTAAGAATTGTCCATCAATGGTAATTTTTAGCAATTAGGCAATTGGATTTATTTCAAATAGTAAACAAAGTATTTTTTTCTTCCATTTACTTGTTTGAAGTTAATCTAATATTTTAAATAAGTTATTAAAATTATTAATCTATTATCATTTAAATTCAAATTACTTCAATCATTAAGTCATTATTATTTAAATTCAATTCATTTGATAATTTTCCCAGATAATTTAATGCTTGCATTCACAGCATTACTAGCCCACCAAGCTTGGGCCGAAAGGTTTGGTGCCAAAATGATGCCACCTAATGCGACACGTAGGATGAGTTGTAGTTCTGTCCAGCCCCAAGTATAAAGCCCTTGGGCCGGATTTGAAGAAATTGAATGACCTTAGTGGTTCAAACTTAGAGAGTTTTGAGTTCTGACCGACCTTCAATCCGACCCCAAATGTAAATTCGGCCTAAGTCACTTTGAAAATTTCTTCCATGTAGGACATCTAGAGAATCCAAATTCATAGTTTAATTTTTTTTAAATATCGTAGCTAATGAATTGAAATTCTTTCTTTCATTTATTATTCCAAAATGGCTAAAATTGGCAATGGTTGGGCAAATTGAAGTACCCAAGCTAAGGCACGAAGATTTTGTATGGTAGCATACGCAACGACGCTAGTGTGTGAGCTTGGAGCCGTGAGCTTGTGAGCTGCGAGCGTAGAGTTTGTGAGCCTAGAGCCTCCAAACCTTTTTTTTCTTACTTTTTTTTCCAATTTTTTTAACCAAATCCAAGTTTTGTGACCTATGACCGTGTTGCCTATAACCATGGATTGTGTTAAATTTTATATTTTATTACTCTAAAACTTTTAAGAATCTGACCAACAAAAAATACTTCCACATTTTATAAATGCATAAACAATTTTCTATTCACGCTTAAATCATTTCAATTGTATCAAATAAAATTTATTACAGTACAAATGAAGTACATTAACGACTGATTATATATTTATTTTGAAATAGTGATGATCCCTGCCCAAACTAGAAGACACTTCAACTTGTTGAAGCTATAACTTGGTGCATGCATGAATTTGTCTTCATGGATGTCCATTTTGCAGAAGTACTGGTACAAGTAGTACAGGTGCTTGCAATTCACATACTGTTGTCGACCTCCAATGACAGAAACAACCATATTCACAAAGTCTGGGCATGTGCATGTCGGAAACATTTCCATTGTGATTCGATAGACGTTTCTATTAGAATTTGTCCCAGTTTCAAGTGAAACTATTGTACCTAGGCCTAGAAAGGGGAGCAAAGTCACCGCCAATATTTGTCCTCTAATGTTGCCGGCACTCTCCCACTTATTTCGTTGCTCCGTGGTTGGTACATTTGCAATTCGCTATATGGTTCGGTTGTTTCTCACTGTTGGATAAGCATCATTCTGCATTTGCAGAACGCAATTGATCATAGACGACACTCTTGAATATATTGGACATGTTGAAGAGCCGACGTGGTAACAATGTCGGTCACTCTTGCAGACAGAAGCCAGCATGTTGCAACAGTAACGTCTCTTCTCGACTAAGATTGGTTCCAGTCAAAACAGGCCATACCTCAAGCACTTTGGGCCAATCTATTACCCATTTGCGCTTTGTTCCTTTCACACATCGTTCAATGTCATCTCCACAAAACAAAAAGTCTGCCACAACCTCTCATTTACTCCCTTACTCTTCCTTTCTCCCGCGATAGGTTGGAGCTCGGGTTCCTTTCTTTCCCCTTGCGATTTTGGCAGTGCACTTCATATTTGATCCTTGTTGTTGAGCAAAACACTTGGCGTTTGATTTGTGGCTAATCCTTGTAATGTGTCACTTTGATGTATCACAGTCGCTTTCATGTGCAATTGTAACATGCCGGGAAGGGACCACCCCGGGCTGCTTCCCTTGATCTTCAGAAGATTTAACAATAGCCTTTGTAGACCTTGTTCGAACACGCGGTTGAGAAAAATTTACTTTATCCGGCCTATGTGAGTCCCCAGCATCACCAATGGGTACATCCAACTTCCTCTTTGTGCTTCCAAAGATTTCCTCTCCCTCTCAAATGCGGTATGCGTCCCAACCCCTTCCGCTCCAGGTAATATATTCATTGTCTGTGCTATCTTCTTAGGGTCTCCGCTTTGTCTTGCAGCTCTCACTTTCAACTCTCCCTTCAATGGACCAGATCCCAAGRCATGTCCTCAAGTAAGCACAATAGTTAGTCATTTGCATCCATGCACGAATACGATCATCACAAGTAGCATCAAACAAGTTGATTCCTCGATTTTCGGACTTTTGTAGCCACTTGTTATGAACTGTTTCTGAGAATTTGTATGAAGGCAAGTCCATCATCTCCTCCAAAGACAAACCCTACAAATCCATACACAGAAAATTGGCTTTACAAAATCAATTTCATATATCACTACCATGAGCAATTCTAAAATCAAACTTAGTCCACATGCATCTCTAATAAGACAAAGGATACTCCAGTATAAAAAAAATACAACTTGTTTCCCTTCCTACACACACAAGTATTGCAATAATTAGGCAACGATACTGCGATACTGTGATACCTTTCGAGTCAGAAGAATGTACATCCCATTTGCATCTTCATTAAAGTTTTGAATTATTTTAAAAACTTGAATTCGGATTTTTATTTTCTAGTACTCAAAATGCGGGTACCGGAAGTCAGCGCAAAAACAACTGTCGGATCCGACAGATGATTCCATGCAACCTTCCATTATCCACAATTTTTGTAATAGCAAGAAAAAAAAAGTTAATTCCAGGCTACTTGAAAATGTATATTTAACTCACGCTTGCATGCTTRAAACTTAATATGATAAAAAATGTCACATATGACAATATTCACATAAAACAAGAAAATTAATTGAAAAAAGTAGTGCACTTATCATGTCCATGCAAGCTCCCCATTGACGGTACCTAAAATGCCAAAATGCAAGCCATTGGTCCAAGTGATGAAGAGCATCTTTAGTAGCAGCTCCAGATAATAACAACCATGAACAAATCGCAAGGTCACGTGTCTCCGCCTCATCCATATTCTTTGATTCTTTATATTGTTTGCATAGCCGTATATGTTGTTGTTGGAAGGCTTCCTTAATGTGCTTCTATGTATGTTTATGGAGAGAAGTACTCCAATGCAATAAGCACGTCCTCTCATGATTCTCCATTTTCTTGTCACAGGAACCACTGCCGTAGACAATGCAAACCGCATTCCAATTGGCCATAGTACTATCTGCCATAAATCCCTTGAAGTTTAGATGTTCGACTCCATGTCTTGCTATGACCACATTTAACGACCTCCAAAATTGAACTTGGACCTCAGTATCTTCAGATTGCATGTTACATGTTGAAATAGTCATGACCTTCTTGTATCCAGAGTCATACATGTGGCAAGCCATTGTGGTCCACTCCTTCACGTGCTTAACATGGTCAAACATCATCCACGCAATTTAAAGATCACCTCCGGGTTGCATGCGCCTCACCAAGTCTACTCCACTTCCACGTCTCTTGGTTAGCATTTTGAATATGTAGACCTTTTCTTTTCCTTGTCTAGGGAAGACACTATCGTGGATAAATTCAAATTTGGACTCTTTCTTCATAGTCATAATGTTGTCAATCAAGCCTCCTTGGTTGTTTGAACAAAATGAAGAAATAACATTTTGTATGTTTGGACTGCTCAAATACTGGAAGCGATCCATGACCTCCTCCATTTCCTCCTCCTTCAACATCTCCTTCTCTCCCTCTCCATTATGAAATAGATAGGGTATAAGAAAGTCCTTGCTAGCAGAGAGAGCAATTGCGGAGTTGGTGGCTGTTGGTGTCCTGGCTACTTGCTCCGCAATGAGTCCCCAAATCTTTTCTGTAGAGTCTCTATACATGCCCATTGCAACATGATAAGCATGATTCCCTAAGGGAATTGCAGCCTGTGTCAATTTAGGATTCTTACTATAGGAATAGTACATCCTACCATTGCAAGTGTCCAAACATGTAGGTGATATCTTGCAAACTTTGCAACTAGAGTACAATCTCTTGGAGGACTAGACCCTATTGCGAAAGGAAAGGTTGTGTATCTAGTCCATTCAGTTTCATTGCGTTTGGAAGCCCTCTTCAAGTAATCACAGTCTCAATTTTCACAAACAAGGTGACTAGCATAGTATGACTTACAAAACTTCAGACCATCAAAGCTGTGAATGTTTGTTGTCACCAACTAGCACCAGGGATGTCCGTCGTAGCGTTTGTTCATTATTTCTAAGTTCCTCGCTGATGATGAAGACGAAGATGACCGATATGGAGGCAATTTGAAGATGACATCTCCATTGAAGGCAGGTGGAAGGAAGTTCACTCGATGTTGCTTCATATCGTTCAAATCCATTGTTGACAATTCGTTTCTTGAGCGGTGTATAGTTGCTAGTCTCCTCAAACAATCCATTATGCTCACTAGGTCAACTAGATTGGGATGCAACGGTGGACGTGACAAGAGAGACTGCGCGAGACTGCTTGCCGGGGTGTTCAACACTAAGTCCTGTGCACCTTTCTCAACGGCTGCAAAACGAACACAACATGTTTGCTTTTGAAGCATTAAGTCTGGTGACTCTCCTTCCAATGTGCTAGACAACTATATGACAGAACCTACTTTCTCAACTTTCACTGCTTGGAGAACTGCCGTATTAGGAAGGACAGGAAACATTTGACGAGGTAGAGTACATGATACTGTGTGAGTGACATATGGCATATCCACAGTGGATGTATCTGACTGACGATTTAAGATCTCAGTTGATGCAACTAGCATAGATAGAGGAAGCCCAAAAGCTCTATAATTGCCACATGCAAGGTACCAGCACTGCTCATCTTCTTCCATAGTCTTCTCAATAGGGACAGTGTTGCACTCCTCTTGATTTGAACTTCCTCTCTTCTTCGATATAGATAGAGGACTCCACAAAACTAAAGCGGTCGTGAAGTAGATGTCTTGGTACTCTTGCACATCATCTTTCATCTACGAGAAACTCAAGTGGAACGTCAGGACCATCTACACGAACACAAGCCAGGGTGAGAAGATAAGGACGCAGAGAAACATGAAAATGAAACAAGACTAGATTAGCTTGAGGTTATGTACTCTGTTTAATACTTCATGCTTCCGGAACCTTGTATTGTCCAGGAAGAAAGMAAATTGCATTGAATTGAGCAAGTACTTCTACAATTACTTGCCATTAAGATAATAGTTGTCAAATTGCTATGGAAGCAAACTTTTATGACTGCAATTTAGGAAAACATTTAGTGTGTGGAGGCGGCGGTTTAAGAAAAATTGAAGTGCATACAGAGGACATACGAGTGTACTTTTCATAATAGTTGTCACATATTCTATAATTGAAAAGCACCAATGACAAAATCGTCACTGCCAGAGAGGCATTCCCATTGATGGGTTGAATCTTTCAAATAGGCGGCGCACTGAAAAAACTGTCAGTTGTTAGGGCTTTCAATTTGATAATGGAAGCGTGTGTCATCAATTCACAATAGGATGTCTATGGCCATGGCACTTGGTGACGGCTTCTTCAGCCCATATAAGTACTCTCTACTTCTCCAATCCATTGTGCAGTTTATGTTGTTCAAGACAGATAGTAGTTCCACTCTACAGTGATAGCTAGTTTGTTTGTGCTTTGCTCTGACTTCATGTTTGTAGACAATCATAGCCTTCCTGTTGTTCCAAGGCATACAAAGAAGCGTAAGAGGCAAATTTCTCTTTATTTTTCATCTAGAAAGGTGCTTAAAAGGTCTAGAATGACTCGTGGAAAGAGAGTTGTGTCAAAGAGTGGTGAAGCAATATCCGGAAACCTTTGGAAGGTTCTCTCTTTTGTTGGAGGTATGGGTGCAGAAGAGGCTGATGGAGTGCAGAACTATGATTCAGCGGAAGCAATGACACAAGACACATCTTTGGTACCAAATAGTGGAGCAGGAGATACAGTCTTAATACACGTAAGCAACTCTATATCCCATGTCTCTCATTTGAACTTCTTAGAAATCCTTGAGGGTTCTTTTTGAAGAGGGGAAGTTCCAATAATAAACTATGTTTTCTTTCTGCGCTTTCAGTTCTATACTGCATTTGTAGTTTGGGGACTTGTAGAATTGATATTATAGTGCTATGAACACCGTACAAAGAGTTTGTAGACGTCCAGAGGTCAACAAATTATGTGGCCAAACCGTACGCCAGAATTAGCATTTGTAAGTTCGAGGAGATTGTTAGTTCAAGACTTCAGGGCATGCTACCAAGGTCTTAGTAAACAAGTTAAAGATAATAGTGTAACCTTCAAAGAACATTCAATTCCCTTGGGCAATTTTCAAAGTCACACTTTCATTTCTTGTATAGCTTTCAATTTTATAGTTTAGGGTCTGAACTAAGGAAAGACAGGTCCAATAATCTACTATGTAGTCCATTTTGAGGAGGCCAAAAATGTTGAAAAATTAAAATTATGTGTCACTGTTAAGACAGTATCCTAAAAGTTCAGTACACAACAATGTCTAACTTTTTTTTTTTTTTTAATCTGTGTAAGCACAAAGTCTGTAGCAACTGCACCGTGATGTTTGACACCATAAATTCCATTTCCCATAAATATTTCATACTCTTACAAGCATTTTAGTAACTACTATGATGTTCATATTCAAATTTCTTGAAGAACTCATATGAAATTCAATTTGATATTTTAAATACAAATCATAACCATTTAAACAGACTCACTGCTACTCAACTTGTTCGGTTACCTTAAAACATAAAACATGCGTCGAGATTCAATCATAACCATTTAAATGTTGAAGATCTATGGCTCTCTTTCAGTGTATGGGAACAATGGTGTTATGACTGGAGAAGTTTGTAATGCCTTGAGAAAGAGGGGCAGAAGACAGAGGGTCTAACTTGGAAGCAACTTGTAGAGTTTCTTTCACAAACAAGGATGAGCCTAAAGTCATTATAGACACATCACCCAAAGAAGCTCTGGCAAGTAGAGTTGACCAAAAGGAGATAAGTGAGACGGTTGGGAGTGCTGACCTGTATCCAAGCAACTAAGGACGGAACGAGCATTATCATGACGATGAGATGGAGCACGAGCAGGCCTTGTTGATGGTTCAAAACCTCTGAATGGGATTCTCCGTCACTGACTGCTGACGATTTCGAGTCGCTTGGAAGAAGCGGKCGATCTTCTTTTCTGATAATCGAGGTTGGACGCAATTGCTGCCTCGTACTGTCGAGTACCATAACACTCGAGTCAGGCATAGAAGAATACCTTTCACAAAGCTACAGGCTTTTGTTCTACAACTAAGACACGATCCTAGAAGTAGCAAGAACAAATGGGTAAGCGAGAGAGCAGTGGGAATAATACCTAACAAGAGCGGAGAAACATCTCCAGGCATGCACTAATAACAACACCACAAGACCCAGGCTGGAATGTCCAAAGAGAACCGTAATGGCGATACCGACGCCTAGAGACGTCAGTGGCCAAGTTCTCAACTTCCTGACTATCTGCAATGATGCCGGAACAAGTAGGGTCAAACACCCCCACTTCTTTAATGTAACCTCCTTTTATCTCATCAATCCTTAGTAAACACACATACCCAGTTCAAACCTCACTCACTCTGTATTCTCCTCTGTTATGCAGTCACAAGAAGTTGCACACAAATGTGATAATAAGGAGTTTAACGCATGCGCGTCTTTCTATGTCCTGCGACCCCAAGTACTTCTTTAATGCCATTTTCATATGCAATACTGATTTTACAGGGCTCCATATTATATAGGGGACCTAGGGTTGCGACATTTAAAGAGCATTATGTATATTTGACATTTCCCTAAACAATTAACATGTGAACTTTCCCTAGATTCAGAGGGAGTCAAGCTTCAGGGTGGAGGCGGACCGGTATRTTTAGGAGTCTTGAGCCGCACGACTTTAGTACTCGTTTAGTCCAGTGTTCTTGTCGAGGTGGCCACCTGCACAAAAATCAAAATACGTTACTACGGCTGTGGAATCCAGCATAAGAAAATACAAGATATCTTTATTGCGAACTAGAACAAGGTTCTGCCACAAATGGAGACGTATGATTTCCACGAGTCTTTCCATGTAATACTCAATACATACCTCAGGATAAACCTCACACATTGAAACTTGAAAAACGTTTTCAACAATTTTAAAATGGCATATTCCTAGAAACCACGACAAATTGTTTATACTAGACGTAAGAACTTCAATTACTTGGAATAATGGGCACCAAAATGTTGCTATTGCATTTAAACACATGCCTTATCGTCATTACACACCAGAACTTTCTACATTTTTGAAATTTTCTTAGTCTCTACCCCTTGGAATAAAGACAACAAATTGGGAGGGTCAAGTCCCTTCAAAAATTCCGCACCTGGAAAGGTACCACGCTTGGAGAGAGTACGCAAGACTRAACACTGCACTGCACAGATATACCAGGAGAGCCACTGCCCCATTTGCAAAAAGATAACAAGCGAGTGACACTCCCAAGAAACTGCTCAATGACGGCTGCCTTTCTGTTCCCAGAACAGCAATGGAGAAATATACCAGTACCGGCAACACCATCACAGCAAAAAATGGGACAGGAAGTCCAAAGTTAGCCTCCATACAGGATACGAAGGATRGGACAGTATTGTCCACTTCCCATGCTCGTGCTTGCCTCATTAGAGCAAACAAGACCACTGCAACAGAAAGCCCAGCTATCTGCACGAAAAAAGAACACACATAYTCTTATCTAATATGTCATTTCCTTGCTRCCAACAGTTCCCAGACATTGCAAAAGCTAGTTATAAACTAGTACCTGAGTATCAATAAAGCTTTCAAGAAAGGGTTGACATGGAACTGAACAACGATGAGCAATACTTGTGTATTCCGAATAATGTACCTGTAATCCGTGAACAAGAAGAAAGCGGCTTGCCGAAGTAAATAGTGACACACTCACACCAATATCATAAACACAATGTGGGTCTGCCTGAAAAGCGCACAGTTGAAATCAGTTACATGTATATATCTCCCGGATWTCCAGATGTYTCGAAAGAAAAACAAGGAACAGAGCACGTCATTMAAGCCTKCCAAATGCTACTGGMTCTAGTAAGCAACAGTCTAGAGGAAGGGCGCACCAAGAGAAGGATGGTGGTGTGCTCGGATCCATATTCGGAGCCCCACGTGGAAGGAGAGGAATCAACCGCAATGACTTGGGATGTAAGATTAGGGTAAACCTCCAAACCGAAGGGGGGATCCCAAACCACAGCAACAGGTGGAAAACAGCGCGCTTTACAGAGTTCTGGTTTGGGAATAAAACTGTCAGCATTGATCTTAAGAAGCATCCAGAAGTGCAACCAAGACAAAAGGAGTGATGTGAATAGAAAAATAGAAAAAATGATTATGTGGTGGTTATTGTAACAAGTGACAGCTTACTTAAGATATCCTCAGGCTCTGGATGCTCTTTTGCGAGTCCTTCAGGCTTCACTCCACAGCTCACTGTCTGCACGTCGAGGATGATTGGCAGAGTACTCAAGGAGACTGCAATAGGAACCTGCCACACCATTGGATGGTATTCCCACAGCCATATCCCCTGCAAGAATAAAAAAAATATAGACCCCACCCAAATGGAAGTCAATCAAAGTATGAGTGGCCTATCTTCGAATTTACCAGTATAAGAAACTCGAGATCTAGTGTCCAGTCAAAGTGGAAAATACGCTTACTCATTTCTAAATGAATCAGGCAAACGACATCGGGAAAGTACAATGACTCCGGTTTAAGGTATGGCAGAGACGAACAGACCTGTCGTTTGAAAAACGAGGTTAATAGCCATGACGTCGATAGAGGAGTCTTCCCTTGATTGGGATTGTAAAAATGAGCCACTGCCATGGTCACGGGAGGAGGGGCGCTTCCAACGAGAGCCTGCAAGTGATAAATCAGCACCAGCTTGAGTTCTCACAAACTGTCAATGAAGCACGCGTTTGAGGGAGCTGATCCAGACTACAAGTAATAGAGGAAYAGGACCAAGAYATACCGGCAAAGGAGCAACCGAGATTGTCAAGTATCGGAATCCCTTCAGATCGCTGGGGCTCAAGTGCAGCAAACCCGTAGGTGAGACCTGCTCTGGTGTTCCTCCTGGTTCCGTCTGCACATCCATTGCAAGCATTCAGCGTTCCCTAAAACGTGAACTCTGAAAACATAGCTAAATATTGAACAGAAGAAAACACAGACCTGAGGTGGAGTAGGACCAGATGGAAGCTGAGCCATCTTCATTGTCACCTCTACTACACGCTCAGAGGCCGGTACCTCACCAGACCGGCTCTCCTCAGGCCAGAGGTGCACCCGCAACCCTACACATGGGGCCAAGTTTGTTACGAGAACAAACCATCCATGATTATCCTGGCGTGCCTGTCCGAAACAAATTTCCAAATCAGTAACTCAAATTCCCCATTTTAACATCATAATATAAAAATTGAAAGAAGGAAAAATGCAAAAATGGATTCTTCTGCTCAMAGCTTCACTATGTAATAAAAGGCATAAAGACGAAAGAAGGCTGTAAAATCTCAAAACTACGGATTAAGAAGCGATGGAAACGCAGTAGTGAGTGCATACCAGTTTATCAATGTCCAGCCATCGTCGTTTACCATCCATGGTTAATACATTCATGATCGGTGACTGAACATGGATGTCGTCGGCCACGTCAATCTCCCAGTGGGTGCTGCGAGGGCACGCAAATGGACTCACATTCGCAGCTTCGATTACTAGTCTATCTGAAACTTGACCTTGAGCCTCAAACTTTCCTGAATGCTTCTTGTTATAAGGTAGTAGATTCAATGCTTGAGGAAGTGCACTGCGGAAGTTGGACACGAAAACTCCTAGCTTCGTGTGTGGATTTGCGTACTGTTGGCCAGTGTTCTTGTCTATTAATTGAAGCAATGTATGACCCACCTGGGCGTCCAAAAACAAAACAAATCAAGACGGGCGARTTGTTTGAGCCTCTACTGTTTGAGCTTGTGCTGAGTAGATCAACAGGTGGAGTACGCAATTTGAAATACCTGAACCATCATCTGGTTGCACCAGAGAATGCTCTGGTGCTCCATAGACATCCAGATGCCCAACATTCCCGCTGTGTCGACTGTCAGCCCATTTGTYGGWGGCACTATCCCRTCCAGCGATGACATTCGAGACCGAACCTGAGAGCACCATAAGAAAGATTCAGTATCCAAAAAGCTCCTAGCCCCAAAACAACAACGGACTGTGGGGAATAACAGTGCAGTACCTGATAATCACGAGCCCCTCCGGTAATAGAAACCACCACCACTTTTGACAGAGTAGGCTCTTCACCCTTGACAGATTCATATCCACGGATCCAAGCATCGTTCACACGAGAGAAAAAATTTCCAAATGATGGTTGCACGGCTAGTGGTGGCGATCTGACAGCAGCAGCAGCAGCGGTGAGAGCAATTAGAAAAATTAGATAATGCAGTTTGTATATAGAAGAACCTCCCCCACTATTTTGAGTATAGGGTTCTATGGACATAATAGGAATAGTTCCATTCATTTAAACGTGCACAAAGAGACTGACCTGTGGGGGCTAGAAAGGGTAAGCACAGTCTCCACAGCACCTTTTCTTAAATCCGGATGGACAACAGTAGCTCGAGCTACAAACCCTCCCATGGAGTGTCCCACCAAAATGACACTAGTGGGCAGAAACTCGCCTTTACTTTCATTATGCTGTGCCCGCAATGAATTTCTATACCTATCTAAGATCTGCCAGCCAGCAACAACAACCAATCTTTCAAATTCTGGCAAACCAAAGCTCACCGTATCACCAACAAAAACTTCATACCTAMCCCGCTCACGCAAACCAAGTAGCACTAATTAGCTAACTGAAATTAGTAATTAAATACCAAAGCTGCCCGAGTTGAGTCAGTTTGCAAATTGGTGCGCACTCCTACTAACTAACTAAGAATGATTTTACATTCATTCCACCAAGTAACTTATCTCCCCAATTTAGGACAAGTAGACTAATTKTGTCAATACAATGGTTTGAAGTGCTGAGTATCAACAGTAACCTAMCTTGACAGCCTCACTCTCCAYTAGTTACCTTCATAGGTACCTTCTAAATAGCGAATRAACCTTAACACACCAGTGAGCTAATGGRCGCAACTAATTGCTTGGTACGGGTGAATACGATTACTTTGCCTAGAAGCAATGAGCAAGGTTCAGGTGTGGAGGTGGGTGGTCAAAGTTGGCAGTTTTCACTGGCAACAAACTAATGATTTCGAATAAGAAATGTGGCTTTTATTTTGAACTAAGGTACAAAGAATGGCATATTTACCCTGTGAACTGCTCCAACCACATAGTTGGCGTGTTGCTCCAGAATCCAGCCGTCCATTGCCGAATGCTCGCCCTCTAAATCCACCATGAACCAGTCCAAATGGTTAGGATACTTCCCTTCCATTTTGGCACCTGCTAGCAATTCCCCAACGTCGAACCCAACGGGACCAGCTTCAAGCGGCGTAAGCGAAGACAGCTGATAGTAATACCCTTCAATGGGGCCTCCATTGTACGCTCGGTCCGATTCTGCTGCCACTGATCGCACCTAATACAGAGTGAAGAACAGGGTCCAGGTGGACCGGCTTCGGGACAGCTGGACCCGGCGGAACGCCGGGCGAGGAATTAAAACTTGGACAATTCTATCCTTAGGAACCTGCTTCGTGCGTTCCGTCGCAGATCTTCATTCCCTTCACGGCAGTTAGGGGAACGCCACGTTGAACTCTGAACGAGCCCTCTTTTACGGGTCTTTCACGGGTCCACTTGTGGATGGGAAAAAATTGTAGCTCGGGAAACGTGGGAACAAATTATTTACCAATGATGTAAGAATTTGAAAATTTTGGATTCTAAAACAAGTATCTAGACATTAAATTAAACTTCCAAATATTAGAGTCAATTGCATAGTAGTTGGACTTGGTTTAGATTTTAAGCTACATTTAAACTGTGGTTCCCAATAATAAACGCAACATGGTCTACCAATTCATCTATAGTGGTTCTAAATTGATGCCTTGCCTTCTAAAGGACTCCTTAGTCCCATATGCTACATATTCTTGAGTTCTCATTGATGGAAGCAAAACTAGGGACAAAATTCAACGGAGCTCCATTTTGGACCCAAAAGGAGTTTGATCTCAAGTTCTCTATTCAAAAGGAAAGAAATCCCAGGGAGTTTCCTGTCACCTTATTCTATTAGGGGGAGTGACACCTTCTTCATTGCATGAAGCATCTCTAAAGAATGAGAGATCCTCCTCCCTGCCCTCAAGCGCGATCCTTTGCCTTCTAGCGTCCACGGCCTCTAGGCCTTTGGGCGTGTAATTGCCTCCGAGCGGGTTCTTTTTAGAAAAATCTCACCCTTATATGGGTTTTACCTTTAAAGAATGAGAAAAAGGAAGAGCCCATTAGGAGCCAGAATTCGTGAAGAAAGTGTGGCACCCCATTTCCGTTGTTTAGAAAGCAAGACTAGACAATGCACAACAAGATCTATGAGCACAGAATGTGCAACCGGTGATGAAACAAAAAATGCCGAATGAATGAATGTAAATGAATGGATGAATATTCTTTTTCTGTGAAGGGTCCACAACATCTATTATTCACTTCCAAAGGCGAATAATAGACACTTGAAAACCCTAAGGAGGAGAACATTTTGGTGACAAGGATCTCCCGAGGCCAGTCCTAAACCACCTCCCCATTCTTTAGAGAAGTTTTGGGAGGTGAAGAAGCTGTGGCTACCCCAGGGGTGTATCAAAAATCGCTGCCCTGCAGCGATAGTCGCCTCGGTCCGGGCCTGGAGGGGGTATCGTCGAAGGGTATCAAATATGGGTATCTTCCCAGGGTATCGAACGAASKGGAGCAAACCTTATCCCGCTCTTCGTCAAGCTCTCTCTTGCTCGAGCATTGCGTTCAGTCTCGTGGTCTACACAATCCTACATCGGCGTSGTCGACGTACCAATTTGCTTTGAATTCTCGACCAAATTGAAAATTCTTTCGGCGCTGCTGCTGCCTCGGGCTGGTCTAGCCATGGCAGTCCTGGGGGCGAGGCCCTTTCTCGCACCAGCCGCCGCCGCGCCTTCTTGTAGTAGAGCCGTGTGGGAGGACAGTAGTTCGCTTTCAACAAGCATTTCGTTCTGCGGATGCTTGAGCAGCAGCGCGGGGGATGTCAGCAAGAGGTTGAACCCTGGGAGAWTGCTTGTCGGCACCGGGGGTAGTAGTAGAGGTAGGCTTGTGGTAGTTGGTAGGGCAGGGGGCTCGCGTCCTGCTGCGGGAGCGA
Source organism: Pleurozium schreberi (assembly GCA_006891605.1). NCBI lineage: Eukaryota > Viridiplantae > Streptophyta > Bryopsida > Hypnales > Hylocomiaceae > Pleurozium > Pleurozium schreberi. Next base: position 72,987 of record VACF01002090.1, on the reverse strand, counting down.
GACGGCCGCGGCCGCAGCCATCCAGGCGGTCYGGGGGGAAGGAGGATCCTCAGGGCAATGGAACGCTGCTTAATGGCGACATTCGGTAGGTTCTTGGAGTAATTCATTTTACTGGCGTAAATCTTGTTCTTKCTTTAGTACGCATTGTTTTTGGAATTAAATTTAAAGATAATCGAGAACGTTTCTTTTGGTATGCATTGAGGTCGCATTTTTTTATGAAGCTCGGTTGAGCGCTCACAATTAGGTTGGATTGAATTGCAGAGTGCCCACTGTTAGGCTGCTCGACGAGGAACAGAACATGGTACGTGGAATTGTCAAAGTTATACCTCAATTTCTCAACGCTTTTTATTATTATTTGATGGCGAATTAGACCTTTGTTGACTGAAAATCAGCGCGAGCGTCCTGTGAATTTGTTCACCCTAGTGTAAGTTTTTTGAAGTTAATTCACGACACCGTTTATTTCAAGTATTGCGACACGCWCTAATTATTTTAAATTCGCATTTTTCTACGAGAATCTATGTATTCAAAAAATCTAAACGACTAATGGGGGGAATAGAGAGTGTCTTCTTCTTCCAGTTGTCATTGAAAATAAAATAATATTGCATTCTAGTCGAGGATGCAATTTAAACAATTAGCGCACCTCACTATCATTGAAATACATTGTTTTTCGAGGTATGGCAGTGTAAGGTTCGAACCAAGACTGGAAATTGAATGCCATGATCGCATTTTTCAGCGGTGAATATGCACTTCCTAATCGCAATTGAAGATATTGGATAGTTTGCTGTGGTTCTTTATGTGTCCTCTACATGCTGCTAAGCAGTGGCGGTGTCTAAGACGAGTATGTAGTTTAGACAGTAGGACTGGACAATCCTTTGGTGAATGTGAATGACTCATTTGAAATTACTGGAAGTTGTTGAATTAGTTTTTTTCAGTCTCTGATCTTTAATATTCCATTTTGCACATGTTATTGGTTGATTGAAAGAACGAACTCGCCTGTATTCCTCACAACAGGTTGGAGTTGTTCCCACTCTAGAAGCACAGCAACGAGCAAGGGTAGCTGATCTTGATCTTGTAAGTTTTTTTTCTCTCTCTGTTGATGAGACGTTCTCTTCTGCTGCTGCTGTGCAAATATCGAGTGAATTCAGAAAATATGAAACGTATTTTATTTTTATTCTTTAGGAGATTGAGCCTAAGTGCTCAAGAGATTGGTGACTTATTGAATTGGTTTGAACCCTCRCATAAACTTTGAGACCTTTAAACTCCTTTACTTAATTTGTTAGCATTAGATGTGAATGGCCCATTAATTTGGTAGCTTAGGAGCTCTTTAACATTAGCACAAAAAAATAGAAGCCTGTTCTTGTACTTGTAGTAATTTTCTTAATAACAAGGTGAAAGTTATACATAAGAAAATCACACTTAAGATCATGAAACATTGGATTTTTTTAAAATTTGGAAAATGTATTTCTAAATTGATAATCTCAAGGCTTTTAAAAAGAAGAGATGAGTTATTGAATACTTGCAAAATTCAAAGAATTATCATGAGGCCAAGAGGATGAAGGTGGCTCTATACCTTGAGGTGACAACAACAAAACGAGTGGTTTTGTTTAATCTAGGACAAGGGCACTAAATTATGAGATGAGCTTGTGAAGTTGTGATTGCAAAAGTTAAAAGATTTTCTTCTCTTTTTCCTTAGAATTCTAGTCTTTAAAGAGATTACAACCTCAAATGGATGGGTGGAAAACTTCAAGAAACGTCTTGGCATTCGAGGTCTTAAACGACATGGAAAAGATGGATTTGTAGATGCACCACTGAATGTTATAGGAAATCTTTAAGAAATAAAAAAAATGGTGGTAAGGAACTCTTCTTCTCATGTTTTTATATGGAGGATGAGATTGGATTTCCTATATAGAATTGAATTCAACATAACCTTAGCCAAAGAAACTTGTTGGAAAGATTGTAATGACAAAAGGTGATCTATGTAGCCTTAATTAGCAATGTTGATGGTACTTGCATATTGTAGCCTCTCATCATCAACAAGTTCTTGAAGCCAAAGGCTCTCAAGACAAAAAAACATCACTATGGTAGAGAATTTAGCCATACAAAGGCATACAAATAAGAAAGTTTAGATGATTGTAGGTATTTGGGAATTTTCTGGTAAATTTTGTAAGAAAAAAGATTGGTAGGTAGATTTGAGGTGTTACTTCTTGCTAACTTTATCAAGTCAAAATTCAAGAAAACCTTATTATCACCAAAGTTGCTTCATTGCTTTCAAACACAACATGCCTGGGTGGCAATTTATATGGATGAAAGGATAATCCAATCTTTCAAGGTCAACTATAAGAAGGTGTTTATTTAGCACCAAATAGATTCTTACATGCGTAGTAAAGATATATATCCAAACATTTATATTTATCAAGCAACTATTTGTGTGGTCAAAGCTTGGCAATATTAGTTGATTTTCATTACCATTGTTAATTGTTGGATGTACACCARTATTGTAGACATTTAATTTGCAAATGAACAAAGTGCCATATTTGGCATTACAAAAAGATTTTGATGATATTATGCATCTTCTTAAAGAACTTTCATGGATCTCAATAAAAACTTTTGGAGTAGCATGGATGCACACAAGTATATACATTATGAAGTTGAGTTTGATTTGAATGATATTTACAAACTCACTGAGGAAAAAAAAATTTAGAAATGGTCGGTCACTCTAATGGTGATGGCAGAGGGTTGCTATTATGTGAGCACAGGAGAGTGAGCCCATGAGCTTAGAATACTATACACCTATGTTATAAGTGTATATACTATGAAAATTGTCTATGATTATAAGGTATATATGGTACAAATACCTATATTATAGGTGTTTATGATACATATAGCTTTTATATTACCGGTGTGGTATATATTATAGGTACCTATAATATAGGCTCAATGCTCGCAAGATTGCATTCTTGGGTTGACATATAATCACCGTTGATTGTTTGCTTTTTATGATTCCAATAAAATTGATTTCTTTCATACTACTAATTAGTCAAGCCTTTGTAAATTTTTTATTTTTAAGTACCTTCATAATTGATCCCTTTCAAAGTGTTAAGAAAATAATATTAAAAGATATATTATTGTTACATGTTATAATGTTGTACCAATATTACACGTGTTGTTGCCACAATATGATAATATAAAAATAAAAGTATATTTAATTTAAAAATTCATGAAAAATAGGAAATTCAATATCTTTTCTATTATGAATTAGAACACCACAAAACCAAGCCCATGCATTCTTCCTCACTAAGGATTTTCTACCCTATACTATTAAGCCCTTTTATTTTTTCAATTGTCTCGAAATCCTTGTYCCATGAGTCAAATAAAAGTCATATTTGTTATCCTCTTCACATATCTTAAAAATTCTAAAACTTGAAATTCTTGTAGCAAATTGATGTTGATTGGTTGAAGACCAAAAGACATTGAACTTTTCATTGAATCTATTGGATTCCAAACAATCCTATTCAAATCTATACATAAAGAGGGCAAAGTAGTTGCATAAGAAGACTTCCTTGTTCATAAAGTCTATCCTTGTATAGTGTGTAGCACTTTACAACTATTACACCCTCCTAAAATTCCATCTTTCCTTGATTGCAATTAATAAACTAAATTTAATTTTTCAACTTTTGAGAGATGACACATTGCACATTATTTTACTATAGAATTGTTTGATCCTAACATGCACTATAAAATCTTTCCAAATCTTTTCATTACTACGAAAARGAATAGTATAGGGTGGATACACCCAACATCACACCTTGCCCAAGATTGGCATCATCACCCTATGTACATATTCAAAATCAATATGTATGTATATGAAAAAAAAAATTTAGAACATCTACCAAAAAGAACTTTGCCCCTTCAGGCAACAACACAGCCTAATGTTTCCTTTCCTGAAACTCCTTAGTGAAAGCAGCAATTTTCTTCAGTCTCCTTCTCATTGTGATCAGTGGGTTGCTGTTCTTTTCCGAAATGATTTCCATCTTGTAGAGGTGAGTTCTTTTAACTCCGTTCCTTTGCTTCATTTTCCAACGTTGGTTAACAATAAAAGTATAAAGCAACCTGCAATAAACCAACCCCTTCCCCCATTCCATTACCTGACTGACTGGTGGACAGCAGCACCATCACCCTACCTCCTTCAGCTCCTGTATGGATCCCTCATGTCCTCAGCCCCATGAGCAAAGTGACAGCGTTCCCCAAACGTACACGTACCCTTGGTAAAATTCTCACACAGTTTGGTCTTGAAATTGTGAGAAACAGAACCAGCCGACGGACGAGCTGGAACATTATCTCGGTGCATGAGCACCTGACGAACCATCTGACTRGCTTGCTTGATCTGTTCAAAAGACCCCTCCATTTCTACATTCCGCAAACCAGGGTCAGTCTCATGTTCCTTGATGGAAAGCTTGGCACCTGTGATACGGCAGATCTGCTTGGCATTGATACCTCCCTTGCCGATGATGGCCCCAGCCAAGGATGCTTCAATGCTAATCTTAGCAGTGGAAGAAGCGCCGAAGGAGTTTGCAGCRGCCATACCGGGAGGAGTAGGCTCCCTGTAAGAGCCAAACCTAGCTCCTTCTCTTTCTCGACCAGGTCCTCCACCTCCGAATCTGCCACCATTGTTGGCATTTCCATATGCTCCTGCTCCGCCACGGTAGGATGCAGAAGGAGGGCCCTGGTCCCTGGAGTAGTCCTGGCGTGGGTAGGCATCTCGCTCTAGCGGTGCAGGGGTGTTGAAATTCGCRCTGGCCTTTCGAAGCTCCTTCTCTCCATGAGCAAAGTGACACTTGTCGGAGAATCGGCAGCCCTCGGGAGTGTCGAAACGGTTACAAAGCCTGGTCTTGAAACCGCCGAGATTTGCACCTTGGTCATCTGGTCCTACACCGCCCACCACCTTGCGAGCACCTGCACCGCCCATGCTGCCTATGTTGGCCAGGGGCGCCAAACCGCCCATGTTTTGCATGCCCCCGGGCACGAAGTGCAAAAAGTGACAGCCCTCGCCATATGGACAGCCGGATGTACTGCAACAACAAACACGGAGATGCGTTAGGACGGGATAGATAAGGAAAATGATAAACCCGTATAACGCATGGCAGACAGGACTTTAGACTGAGAGGAAAATTGAAGGCTTGACAAGTAAGAACATCAAGCTTGAACTTCTAAACAGAACATGTTCGGAACTTCATTTCATTCATGAACCGAAGGTGCCGGAAAAAGAGGTCAAGCAAAAAATGTGAAATATTCGGAGACTAATAAGAATTTAAGACAGACACTGATTTGTTCGAACTTACTCTTTAAGGGGGTGCATCARAACTCAAAATTTCAAGCATATTTACCTGAAAAACTTAGTGCAAGGCTTAGTCCTGTTGCCTGAGCTTCCATCCTTGTTGTCTAAAATATCAAATCCACTCCTGTTATTAGTACTTTGTGGATGATTATAAGCGCATGAAAACTGTTTAGTGAGAATGTATCTCCAGATAAGGAAATGGGTTACCGCTTGGACCGTGGTATTYGCATTCACTCAAGCTTATCAGTATTCAGTATTGTTTTAGTAGTCATAGGTCAAACTGCATGCAAAGTAGAGACGCCCAGAACCMAAACTRTGTGAACGWGCCATACATTTAAAAGTAAAACATTTGTCTTGTACGCAATACTGGATTCAAGTGCACACATGAAGACCATTGTCTAGATAACCTCGTATCCCATTTCACGACTAGACTGCTCATTTCCACACAAGCACGCCGAAATRAAAGACCAACCAACCTCTGACAGATCCTGAGCTGTGAAATACTACTGTACTTCCCACTCTCGGGATTACATCAAACACACCGTCGACAAGACGGCGGCTAGGTTCGAAAACCCTATTCACAGCAACAAACAACTGTTCTCTCAGCTACAAAAGCTAAGATAACTAGTTGGCGAATAGAAAGAAACTAGCCGTTMATATTTTCAAGGGTAAACAGTAAAGCAAGCACAGATCTTGCAAAGACAAATACACAACAAGAGAACCTGAAACGCAGACCACWRTAAAGGGCATAAGCAAAGGAGCTTACAATCGTCTACACCACCATGCCCCCCGTTGGCTCCATTAGTGCCGTTCAACGGTCCTGACTCAGGTCTGGGCCTCTTTCGCGGAGGTCCATACGGATCCATATCCAGATTCGTAGCTAAAACCCTGTCAAACGAATCACAAAACTGCGTCAACAACTAACACAAAACRCAAAACATCTCCTCAAAAATGCCAATCGCATCAACAAACCCAACAAACCGGCAAACTCTTCCATTTGCAGCTCAACTAACAAACGAAATCCCAAGAAAAATGGTACGCATCTAGAAAACCACTACTCCCTCTCAACGAAACACTACACAACCTAAACAAAAACATCTCTTCCAGACCCTGTTGCATCAAAACGGCACAGCACGAAAACTTGGAAAARGGGGAAGAGGAGCTTTACGGGAAGAAGCGCTTGAAGCGAACGGCGACACCAACACCAACTCTAAAACAAGAACAGTAGTTAGACTTACTGATCTTGCCAATGCAAGAGCTCACCGCTGGTTTTCAAAATAATTGAACACCACTATCAAAAGCAGAGCTAAGTTAGGCGGCCGGCAGAAGGGTAGTCGAAGGACGGAGATGAGAAAAATAAAGATTAGAGAGAAAACAGTTTACAAAAGATGCTAAAACAAAGCCAGGAAGTGAAGTGAGTAAATGAACGCAGTTTCACTCTGTACAACTAAGGTAAGTTAGCGCTCGGGGCTAGAGCTTCGGTTGAGCTCTGGCAATGGCTGAGAAAGTTAGGGTTTGAGGAATAGAAAAGAAGATTGATTCCCAAGGTGAGCTTGTTCAAATGAAGAGAGACCGTGAACGAGATTTGCTTTTTCAGGGTTTGGTTTCGGAGCTTTCCTGCTGTTTCGACGGTGGCTGGCGTGCATGGCGGCCCGCCTCACAAGCGAGGCTTCGTCTCGGGTGGGGGGAAACCCAAGCCAGGCGCTCCAGGCTGGATGAGGATGAATGAGCTGGATGAATTAGTCAGGCATGGCAGCTCCGATGCCTTCCGTCAGTTGTGGATGAGGAAACGGGGTTGGATGAGGAAATTAGGGTGGATGAGGAAATAAGGATGGATGAGGAAACGGAAAAGATGGTCGGATGACTTCAGTTGGGATTTCTTGCATGGATGAACGTGGAAAATCCTGATTGAGACATTTCAGGCGTACTTCACGTGTCTGGGGGCCCACKGTGGCCGAAATTGGACATTCTGGGAATTGAAAATTGACTTTTTTTGAAATCGACTAGGGTCCAAGTCCATTCAACCTMAAAAGTGCTCAATAGAAAGATACTAAAGATAGTACAATTACATTTGAAGTTTTCTTAGTAAATAAAAAAGAACTGTAATTTTCTGATTTTTTAATTCATATAAAAACTTTAAAATTCAATAATTTTTTTGTTGTGAGTTGGAATGCCACATATCAAAATCCGTGCATCCTTCCTTGTTGAAGACTTCCCCAAGTGTATCAAAGACATCGTTAACCCTTGAACAACGCGGAGGATGTTTATTGTCCTCTGGATGACAAAAATCTCAACTAGTGAGTGGACATTCACTAATTTTCATCCATTCTTTTTTTGAAAGTGACCACATATATCTCAATCATCATGGGAAGTCAAATTTAGTGCCTTTAATTGCTTCCATATTTTTAGGTAGCCCTAATTCTATGAAGATAGTAAAGATTTTCACATGAAAGTGTTTTGAGCCATTGAGCCCTTCTTGCAATTTTTGAATGGGTAGCATCAAGTGTTGGTTTGAACAATTTATCCAAAGCTAAACATGTGCATGGAGAGTGATTTTTCCCTCAGCCAAGCACTACAAATTGCACCCCGCCTTTGCCAACGGTGATAGGTCCGTCCTTTAAGGGTTAAAGGACGTACAATCTCGCAAATATCACTGTAACGAACAAAAGAAAACAAAAAGCAAGAAATCTCATCTACGGTATTGACTAGTGTACCCTATGTCGTTGCCATAGTCAAAATAATCTTTTTTTAAATCTAATTTTTTCATTCAAAGAAAATTTGAAATTCAATCATTTTTATACTGTAGGTTCAAATGCTAGGAAACAAAACCCGTGCACCCTTCTTTGGTAAAAGCTTTCCAAGAGTATCAAGAATGTGATCAAGGAATGCACGATTCAAAGAGATTTCAATATAACAAACAAAACAAAACAAACAACCAAACTAAACTTAAGGTATGGATTGAATGATTTATAGTTCTCTGAATGGCAAATCAGTATTCTGGCATCCATGGATGCCCTATAAATATTTAGCAATGGTAATATTTAGAGATGGTTGGAGTTTGTATACAAAATTGTCAAAATTACAAAAAGAAATTGCAAACATGCCTGGAAAAGTACGTAATGGAAACAATTCAATTAGAGTCTTTGTACAGCTAATAACCAGAGTAGCTATGAGAAATGATATGTATGTATGTATGCAAGCTTAATTTACTTTTGCATTCACACCATTGTACAAGCCTATTGCTTAACATTGTCGAACCCTTTTCAGGCAGGCAGTGACGGCCTCTTTTGGGTACATTGTGAAATAATGTACCCAAAAGTTTCAGATTGGATTATTTTTCATAACCCCTCCAATTTTATTCGGGTGGGTGGGTGGGTATGAAAAATAATCCAATGCGAAAACAATTTGGAAACCCCAGTACCCCCCACACTATTATATTTTTGGAAACAGAACTTACATGACAATCGATATGGGTTAATTTGTTTTGGTATTCTTTCCGTATCCGTATCCTAGTATTTGTATTCCAATATATGTATTCCAATATTAGTATCCCGGTATTAGTATCCGTATTAAGATCAACGGCAAGGAGGGGGGGGGGGGGGGGGTTAAGAAAAAAATCAACATCCTGTGATTTTTTGGAAAGAGAGGGGGGGACTAATGCAAACCAGGTGGAGTGATTGCTTCTTTTGGGTACATTGTCGAACCTACGTATAAAGGAACTTTATTGGGTATTTGAATCAATTTTCTAAAATGCCATAAAAGGCTTACATAATATGATAAGGTTTGAAGATTTTAGACATAGAATTTCCTGTTTCATTGATTCTTGCAAGCAATTGACAATGTTTAGTAAAACCCTAGTTCCCCCCTTTATTCTTCTTCACAATTCTATTTCTTGCTTTGGCATTGTTGTTTCTTTCACAATTTTTGCATGATTCTTGACAATTCTTTTAACAATTTGTGAGAAATTCTTTTCCAAATATTTGAACAATTGTTCTAAGCCACTAGTTGTGAACATTAGTTTGAGATTGTGAGCATTTGCAAGATTCTTGTTGTTGAAAGTTGCAACGATTCTTGAGGGTGCAATTTTGATCGTGTGATTTTGTTTGACAAGTTAAATTAGTAACTCTATCAATGGAAAGTGCAATTGTAGCAAAGGCCGACAACTATGCAGCAACTTTTGTAGTTGCACCTTGTACAAATTTATATCAAAAATACTCAAAGTAAGAATTGATTTCAATGCCTATAATTGCATCTTAATCTCTCTATTTTCATGTTAGTTTTTGCTTACAAAAAAATCTATATGAAATAAAGAAAGAATTGTTGATTATGATTTTGATAAAGAATTTAATTCCATTATTGCTTGCAATATTAATGAAAAATGAACTACTTGCAGTATTAACAAAGAACGAAGTGCTTTTGATATTGGAATAGCTAACAATATTTGGTAATGCAATAAAGAAATGAAGTTATCTCATTATAAAATATGATTTCACTTGCAAATGTTATTGGATTGTCTAGCAATGAGAAGAGCATGATTTGAAAATGTACATCATTCCACAATAATTCCACTAAAAAATGCAAGACAATGCTTAGTCAATTTTGTTTGATTTTTTTCATAAGCAATTTAAAGCTCTTGAGCACAACCAAATAGGCTCTATGTGGTTCCCACGTGAGTACCATTGCATTCATTCTATAAAATCAAGATTCAAATACATGGAGACTCTAGGGTGGAAAGAGTATTCACTACCATTGATCTGATGTGATGCAAAAAATAAGACAACATTGTTTTAAAAAGGAATCTTTTGCTAATAAGAAATCCTTCTTTCCTAGCAATTGATATAAATTTTTTTCACACTTTCATTAAGAATTTACATTTGAGCCATTAGCGTCTAAATCCTTTCCTCAATTTTTGCATATTTATATATATATTTATATTATTTATTTCAATTTCATCACATTTATCATACAAAAAAAATTGGATGAAGAAAAAAAAATTGGTAAAAAAAGCCCTTGGAACTTTTTTTTTCATTATAATTAGATGTTGGATGCTAGAGCACTAAAGGAGGGTGATTGCAAGAAACACTTGTTCTATTTGTATCAAAACAGCCTATTTCAGTGAGTCCTATGTCTTTTGGAATTAATTTTTTTAAATAAAATAAACTATGGATAATTTGTGAAAATAGAATTCCTCTAGAATTTCAAACCTAGAAAAATTTCTCTCTAGAAGTTATTTACAAGAAAAGCACAATGGAAAATACTAAGGAAATGAAGACTTTGTTGTTTGATTTTTAGAAAATAGTAAAATATTCAAAAACGCAAATTCAAAAAAACCATTTGTAACAACTCAAATATGCCTCTCCTCAATCATTTTCATCTTCGGGAAAATAAAATTGTGTTCTATGCACTTGCGCAAAGGTAGTGCACTTGAGCACATGTGGAAGGTGGACATTTTATTATTCTTAGAAAATCTCTTTGCAATATTGTGTAATCTTAGTAAAACTCCTTGCATTCCAATTTTGAGCTTCAAATTTTCATTTTTGGGTCAAAAATAGGACTAAAAACCTCCAAAATGACCAAGGTCGATATCTAATTGGAGGCTATTTAAAAATAATAAAACGATTTTAAAAGAACTCTAAAAATTAGAAAATGTCTAAAACTACCTCATATACCTTCAATTCAAATTTCATGTGAAACTAGAATACAATACAAAAGTTATGAGCAAAAAAACACTTGTCCGAGGCCAAGGGGACAAAAAGTAGGACAAGTGTTTCTTGCAATCAGTGAAGATTAAAATCAAACATTCAAAATTAGTTTGGTGTTTTTTCTATTATGATTTATAGATGGCATGTGGTTGCATTTATCAATAAAAACTTTGGTCCAAAGCCAATCTAAATGAAATGTTAGTATAGAAAGTAGTTTAACTAGAATGTTAATGAGCCAAATCCTAGGGTTACAATGCCTCTATAAAATACATAATTAGTTATTTTGATTCAATTGGAGTTCTAATGGTAGGAATTAGATTAAAAAAATCACTTTTTCAAGAATTCAACGAACACCACTATGCAGCTTCTACATAAATTATGGCAAAAAAATCATTCATTATTTTGCAATCCAAAAATATTTTTTGATTGTTGTTGGAAGTCATAGGGAATTATAAATACCACATTAGCATTCTAGAAGACAAAAATGGTCCCCCCCCACAAGTTTTCACAATGTGAAGCTATGAAATTTTGTTTTGACTACCTATAATGTGTCATTTTTTTTTTGAAAATGAATTGACCAAAACACATGTAAAATACTTCTCATTAGATGCAATTACATTACAATAGATAGAGTTGTCGCAATTTCTAGATTCTTGAATATGAATTTGATAATGGGGGCATGAACAAAGTAGAATGTGAGCTTTATTCAAACTACCTTCTCACGACTTACGAGCTTCAAGAGTTTGTAAAAAACACTAGATATAAGCACTTAGTTGGTACATTTATCAAGTTCAAGAAGAATAGATTAAACTATTCATGAAATTGAAGCCCTAGAAAATGAAAGTTTCCAATCACTTCTAATCAATAGTTCATTCAAGTCCACACTTTTTCTCAAAGTTTCTTTTCTACTGTAATGATGTTGATGAGGATAATGTTGATAATGGACATGAGTGAAGTACAAATGGCAAAATGGCTTTGGTAGCTTGCATGAAATTAGTTGTATGTCTTTTCACTACGAGAGCAACCCCAATTCAACTTGAAACACCATGCCAATTTCAAAATGGTAGGGCAACTCCAATAAAAATGCAACCCGTTCTGGGCTTTTTTTATTCCTGACTGTGCCAATTTTCTTTCCAAGCTTGACTATCCCTATCCACTCTATCCACTGAAAAGATGGCTCCCCATCTTGACATCCCCCCCTCTTCCGGCATTTACTGACAACCGTGGATCCGATTTTAAACTAAAACTAAAACCTTTCCAGCCGTTGGATCAAAATTAAAAATATACCCCCCAAACCCAAGCTCCCAGTCATCCCAACCGTATATTTATACTGAATACATGTACAAAATACATATATTGAATATGTATACAGGTAAAATCCAATATTGATTGTCCATCCTATTACCTTCTGAAGATTATAAGAAGAGGAAGGGGGGATACAAATTTTAAAAATTTAATTCTTAGTTTAAAAAATTAAAAAATTAAAAAAATTAGTTTGGTTGGTTGGGGGTTGGGTTAAGTTAATAATTTAAAAAAAAATCTTTTGGATGGATAGTGAGGCATGCCTCACTATCCCTATCCACCCAAAAGACAGCACACTATAATTTTCTTTCCAAGCTTGACTAATTAGCAAGATGTGGAGACTCCACAAGGTGGCTCACAATGGGAAAAGTCATAATTGTCATACCTTTTCAAACTTTGTCATGTGTGCCAATAAATGGAATTTCTCCTTTTTGCATGGAAGGTCTTTTTTTAATGTAGAATCTTTTTTAGTTTTTTTTAAAATGCAAGGAAGTCCATTTGAGGTCTTGATTGTTGGCTTTGCATAGTTTTAATTTTTTTTAGGACAAAAGAATGGAATGAGTTTTGTCTCCTTCTTGGAAATTTCTAATATTGGTCTTGGGTCTCTTCATGGATTGGAGATGCTTTTAGTAGCATACTTAATACATGATACCAAAAGTAGCACTTATAAGGTATGTGCACCCATAATTATCATTGCTCAAAATGCAACATCTACATTAATTTGGATCAATGTCAATATCTAAAACCTAAATACTAATTATTCATGATGCACATAATTAAACTATGAGAGCCTAGGAAAGTTGATTGTTGGTTTTTGGTACACTTACAAATAATACTTTGACAAATCATAACATAATCAAAAGGTATTTAAACAATGCATGGTAAAGTGAGTTGGAATCCTCTATCATTTGATCATAAAATTCAACAAATAATTCAAATTKAATATGGATGATAATGATAATAAGTTACATGCTAAATTGCTTTTAGTATCAATTTAGTGTAAATGCATTTACCTCAGTTTCAATGCAAGTATTTTTACTTTCCATATATAAATTAAAACTTCAACAACAATTCATGTAAATAATAAAGTATTTATTTATTTTTAAATTAAAAAAAGAAGTAATGTTAAGCCTTACCTTAGGAATAGTAGCAGGGACAAAAATGTGTCCTTTGACCTGTAGAAAACACTTCTAGATCATTGAGGAAAGATGGTTTTCATCAACTATATTGTTTTGTTTCGGCGACTATGCAGATGATATACAAACATCATCATTTGGTTGTTAAGTTTTTAGTCAAATTAGTTCATGTATCAATTTTCTTCCCATCCCTGCAAGAACTAATACATGAACTGATACATGACTTGCTTGGTCGCTCAATGCTTCATGTTCAAAGCATCGAGTGACCAAGCAAGTCACAATAGGCAAAAATTGCTTCTTCAAAGTACTTGGGATGTACTTCATTTGTTTCTTGAAGCTCCCACTCGAAGTGCATGAAATATACTACTTTTCAAAGCTTTGGTCTGTGCTGCGGAAACACACTCAAGCTGGTCACTTTCCAGCAGAGGAAGGAAAGGAGGTGAGTCAAGGATGCAAGTGATAGGCATCCCAACACTGCAAATACCTATCAAACGGGTTTGGATAATCTCATGACACAACAAAGTCAATTGCAATGTATTGATGCAGGCGGATTGAAACATGAATCCATAAAATTTCCACTCTACACATATTTGCAAGAATAACCCTCGGCCAGAGTTCCCTTCTCTCCTCCCTAATCTCACAAAACTGCAATGGATCAAGATTAAAGCAATTGCAAATACACTTTTCCATAAACCTAGCCATTGATAGTGCTGGATTTTGAAACTCAGGTGCACGAGACTTCACATTCCATCGACACCGCCAAAAATCCCAACGTAAACTGAGTTTAGCACCACAACAGGATAATCTCCTCGCTAAAAACTGAAGATTGAAGTCTCATGACTTGAGCATGGCTTATATAACGCATGAACACAACATCTGCATTGGAATCGAAACTTGCATTGATTWAGAGATCCGCATTCAGCACAAGAATTTGCAAGCTCTATATCGTAAGTACTGCTCCTATGTGGCCACATCCACTCTGCTAACATTCAGTAGCATGTTTCTAGCGGTTTAAGGGTTTAGGGTTTCTTGTTCATTTCGTACTGTTACAGCACATGGAATTGCTCAATTTGTGGAGGGAAATGTTMAAAAGGAATCTAAAAGATCAAAGAAGCGCCAGAACCTCAGCTCTTGACTTGCCCGTCGCAGCAGTAAAACTGCGGCAGTTTCACGCGCCCACAAGCTTTGCACTTGGCAATCACCGGCACGGCCTTGAGGAACTTCCCACCGTTGCGCTTGCCCTTCCGCGACGGCGTCACCTTGCGCTTCGGCACAGCCATGAGTTCCATCTCCCCGACCACGCAATCCGACTCTTCCGGCAACACCAWACGGCTGTTCCATTCCATCCAGGAGGGAGACTGCATCATTGCGGGGGATCCGACATTTGTAAGAGAGCTGCAAGCCCTGGAATTCGTCAAAGTGGAAGGAGAGTGGATGCTGAACGCCGTCCACGAACTGAGCAAGCGATCCGCCAGCGGCCGTAGAGCTCGCGACATCGCTGAAGCAATGTTGCAAGCCCTAATACCCAGAACCCCGTTTGAACCCCGTTTGATACAAATGCTCTAGTCGGGGCCAATGGCTACACCGTACCCTATTCACATTGGCAATGTCCCTAAACCCTAAAACCCTATTCACATTCTGCCTAGGTAACTCACAAAATGGGTCATTTTGCAATCCTTTTACTCCTGGAGGCTCAATTGATCAGGTTTTGAAATATAAATAAAAAAATGGGGTCAAATTCAATATCACAAATAGTACCCGAGACCAATATTGGTTTTGACCAATAAATAAATACATGGTCCATCCATACCTTAAGTTGGGCTGTTTGTTGGCTCAGTCCAAATGACAGAGACTATGGCATCGACTCTCGTTTGGAAATCTGAGTTTCCGAATCCTATCTACAACCGCATTCACATTGCACAATGCGGTTTGGGTTGGAGTGTAGATGTGAGATCCAACTAGTAATTGAATTAACCTATGACACAGCCTTACAGTTACAGCGTTCTTGTTTAGTTTTGTTTAGTTTAGTTTTTTTGTTTTTTTGTTATGTTTAGATCTTTGGAGCAGTGCATCCCCGATTCATGTGCTTGGTACCGTCAGAAAGCCCTTAGCGAGGAGGGGTGCATGAGCTTTGTTTTGTGGCATTTGAATGAAAGTTATTGAATTTCAAAGTTTTAATGAATCAGAAATTAGAAAATTACTTTTACTTTTATTTTGACTATAGCAAGGGCACATGGTGTATTAGTCAAAATTATAGAAAAAGAGGCCAGGTCAGTCATTCTTTTGAGGGCTAAATATCAAATTTCAAAATGTATAATTGTATTGTACTAGTCCATACCTCAAATTAGGCTATTTGTTTTGTTTGTTTATTCTCCCAGATCGTGCGTCGTCCGGTTGTGTGCTTGGTACTGTTGGAAAGCCCTCGGCGAGGAAGGGTGCATGGGCTCTGTTTTCTTGCATTTGGACCAACTGGGTGAAAGTTATTGAATTTTAAAGATTTTATGGATCGAAAAATTAGAAAACTACTTTTACTTTTATTTTGATTGTAGCAAGGGCACAAGGCACACTAGTAAAAAGAAAATCAAAACGAAATTCAATTTTCACTATTGCAAACAAAGTGGCATTCAATGCAAACATTGGGACAATTTATTGTGATCCCTTCTATCATTATACTACTAAGCAAGCACTTGGTAACTTGCTAGTGACTTTTTATGTAGAGGCTTATTACATTATAGTGGTGTTTACCATCACACAAACTTAAAACTATCTTCAAATTAAATTTATTTGTAGGACTATATTGATTTATATAATGTTAGTGTCTGTAATATTTATCTACCAAAGTGACCGTCCCTATTTTAATTTAATGTAGACTGAAATAATATTTTGTTTACACAAATTTACAAGAAAAAAAAGATTTTGTACTTATATGTATGATAATCATTTTGAGCCCTTGCCCCAAAGATACACAATAGATTGCTACAATAGAATTTTAACAAAATTTAAGCTTCATTAGAATTCTTGAAAAAAATCAAGTTTGTAAGTCATTTGAGTTATTAAAATTATTTGTTATAGAATCCTTAAGGTAAGGGCACCTATTGTGAATCCTCTCTAAAACCAACCCCTATAGATACTTGCCTATGATGTAATGCCTCCATTTATGACAGCCTTGAGTCCCTTTTGGATACTCTTATTTTTGGCATTTTAAAAATTTATTGTTTAATGCCATATTAAACTACTTTTGGACTATTCAATGAATTTTGGACTTTACATCAAAAGATCTCCAGATTATAACATTGAAAGATCTCCCAATGTTTTTACAAATCTCTCGATGTTTTGCATATTTATTCATATAGTGTTCAAAAAATTGATAAGCAAAAACTTTGTTGCTTTTCAACAAGATCTAACAAAATCTCAGCCAATTTAAAAATAGGACCAATGTTCAATTGCTTATTTGGATGTAGTTAGGTGTAGTTAAAGCAATTTCTTTGATGTTTCAGAATTGAAAATGAATTTTTGATTTCATAAGAATTTGAATTGCCTTTGTTGAGTTCCTTGACAATTTTACTTCTATGCAAGTAGTGACAAACTACATTTGAGTAATAGTTTTGCTTTGTTGTCAAACTAAAGTAGCCAAGAGGCTTAAGTCCCATGTCAAAATATTAATCTAGAAAGGGAAACTTGCCTCCCTTACTTTTCACGAGTCTATTTGAATTTTTTGACATCCAAATTTTTTTGATTCAATTCAATATTGTCACAATTGGAAATTGAAATTATTTGCACACTTCTATGACACATTCCAAATTTTCTTTTCTCTTCTTTGCTCTAATGCCCTTGAAGACTTCCAAAATTGAAAATCTAAACTTTGTAAGTTGGAGATGAGATCTCATGGTTTTACTACACTAAACAGTGAAATTAGGTTGCCTTTGCAATTAGGTTGCCTTCCTCCAAGAAAGTGACTCTAAAAGCCATCAAAGTAAAAAAATATTTCTACAAATACTTCTATTTGTGCACATGGAAGTTCATGAGTTCCAAATACACCAATTATTAATTTAAAAGTAGGATATTTTTGTACATTAGCAATAAATATTTATTTAGTGCGGCATGTCGAGAAATTAGTGAGGGGCAACCTAATTTCACTATTCAGTGTAGGGTTTAGGAGATGAGACATTGAGTTAGATTTGGGGAGTTTTTTTTCTGTTGAAGGTCGTGGCGTTCAGCTGACGCCTTTTCAATGCCCCGCTTCAAAGTCGTCTTCACCGCCATAGCTCCAACACATTTTCRAATTTCCAAGCAAAGCATTTACCGCCACTACCTTCACACACGGTCCCCGAAACTCAAGTCTCGGCGTGGACAACTCATATGTAGAAATTTCCATTCAAAATTTGTGCAATTTTATCACAGTTTGTGTCTCATGAGTTGTTTCGAATTTCAAACTGAGAGATCGCGTAGTGGAAAATTTTTGGGCTGATTCGTTTACCATCAACTACCAATTTTCAAGTTTTTAGGGTTGTAGCGATGCGGAATACTATCATGTCACTGCGGTCCTATTTCTTGTTCTCTCTCATTCTGGCTCTCTTAGGACACCAGATGCTCTGTGAATTCACGTACACGATGGTGAGATACATGCTCGCTGCGAGCAAGTCTCTTCCGACGAAGGATTAGAGATCGTCATCAATGCAGCCAGAATCTCTCTTCTGTCATGGAAATATCTTACGAGAGACTTCATCATGGAGTTTTTCGTTTCTGTTTTGCATTTGTAATGGGCTTTTTCGACCATGAGCGGCCCCTGTCAGCATCACGTCTTTCACAATCCAGATATGGATTGTGAGTGCTGTTTTCGCATTCAATCAGTGTTACAATACAATGCAGTTSTGAATACTTCCTCGTGGTCTATTTGAATCATAATTCCAATGAGAGGTCATGTGGGATGGTGAGCGTCGTAAAATTGTTTCCGGAGTAGGAAAAGTTTCAGGCTGCTGGATATAATGCCAGGATTAGCGTTCTTGGACACTTYCGTCTTGGTCTTCTCCAGTGTCAACATTGTAGAATGAATGTAGATTGAGGTTTGCTACATTAGTAATGTCGAATTGGGTTGGAGGATTACCGCCTACGCCGAAGGCAAGCGAAGGTGAAAAGAACGCGAAGAAAGGTGTAAGGCCGCAGAGTCCGCCTGCTGACGATGGCGGCCACCCTTCGAGAATGTTCTTCGGAGGAGCGATACCTCCGACTTCTCCTAAAATGCCAAAAGTATCCCCTGAAGATCTCAAACCTCCTAAGGTAACTTTGAACGTCATTTCTCCATTTCAGAGGGTGTGCGCTTCACAATTAGCGAGTGTAGAGGTTGTGTGTATTCAGTACTTGTTTTCTCGAAAGTTGTAGTCGCCGAAAGAATCTTGARTGGGCTGTAAATATATGAAACTGAAACTAAACCTTATGTGTAGATTATGTCAACAGTACCTCAGTATACGCATGATTTCAAAGTTAAGCAGACAGTGTGACCGTAACCATTGTCAGATGTACTGAACATTGTACTATCCTCACGGATCAAGCCTTAGAAGGAAATTTYAGCACATTTGGTCGTTGCATTCCATTCAATTTTCAAGTAGTYGACAATCCATGTGTCAAATAGTCATATGGTCACTTAACAAGAATTGAGAGCGTGATAGCAAGTTAATTTTCTGTCTCATCTATCATCATGCAGAGCAAAAATTCTCCAAGGTTGTGCAGTGGTGAATACRTAAACTTGGGGTCCGAATGACACAGGAATTTCTTGTAATGACTGCTTTCTGAAATGTGATACAGGTGAAATTTGTGGGAGGACCTCCTGCGGTACCCAAAGCTCCACCACCGCCATCACCCCCTCCCCCKCCCTCTCTCCCTCCCCCCCCACCTCCTCCTCCTTCTCCTGTCTCACCCAGGGAGAGTGAACCCTCACCACCTCCTTCGCCACCTCCTCCGACGCTTCCGACGCGTCTTCCATCAGTGTTTGACAAGAAGCCGAAGAAGAAGAGAAAGAGAAAAAAGAAGAAAAGACCRCCACCTCCTCCCAAGACGCCCGTGTACGAGGAAGAGGAGGAAGAAGAACCAAAGTTCGGTACAGGGGTGAAGCTCCCATCGATCTTTGCAATCTCCCACATTCCAGCTACTCGTCAAGGGTATCCCCCTGACGATGATTATTACCAGAAAGMAGATGCCATTTCTCCTCGTTCTCGAGACTCAGATGATGAAGGACCGAACATTCCCCGGGAGGTCCCCAGCTACAAGCGAGGGAACGCGTTTGCAGCTATTTGGGGGAAGCTGATTGATGTCAGGAACATAACGGAGGTTGGACCTCACGGCTGGCATCCGACCAGTAATGCGCCGTACGATGTTACCGACGACGGAGAAACGGTTGTCGTGGGGACAAGTGGATGGCATGAGCCCAGAAGTGAATGACGAAGAAAACTCTATGGATCTTGACATATTCSATCAGTAGGAGCGGAGAACGGAAATGTTACCAAGGATCTCGAAAGCTCGTCCGGTTGCTCAAGGTTGGTGATTCAACAGCGTTAAGGTACACCCAAACCTCTTTTAACTTACCTCCTGGGGTCCTAACTTTTTTACAATGACGTAGTTATAATGTGTGACAACTGCGTTACTCTCAATGACATTGCGGCAGGTATGCGGGATTTTCTGGAACATTTTAGGGGCGTAATGAAGAGGGTTTGAGTYTAATCCTATCATCCTTCTTTGCTCTTTTCTCCTTCTAGCCACTGGCTCATCAACAAGCGTCTTGAGAATGTCCACATTCTATTGCATATCTATTCTTGAGATATACCATGCTCATCTAGATGAACTAGTCAATAGATGTCGATTTCAATTGTCACGAAACCATCCACTTGCGGCTAATTTTGCACGTAGCTTCTCTCCTTTTGTTCATCTGCAGGCATATTATGAGTCATCTGGATGCTCTTGATCCAGACTGTGTATTGTGAGTAGTCAGGGACCAGAGTAGTCAGGCAACTGGAAATAGTCGAACCATAAGACTCTTCCCACTAACCCTGTTAATCTCACCAATTATAAAGTCCATCCATATATGTTTCTTGGGAAGATGTAGCATCTGTTCAAACCAAAGTTACCTTACATAGTGTTWCTCCACTTTATTTGTATTGGCAGATGTTAACTGATTTTCCATTCTCAAAATCGAAGACCAAACAGATGAATGCAATTCAAAATGTCAGGACAAGAACAAAATTCTGAGGACCATGCCAGACATCATTTGGGGATGTTCATGTAACTTACCAAGAACTAGCAGCTGATTATCAAGGCAGCTGTAAACTGCGACACAAAAGTAAGAAGACGGTACATCTGGACCTCTTTAATATCACATTCTATAATGTCACATTCTCTGGTCAAGCCCTTTCAAAAGCACGTCAGTACCGAACTCTCACCCTTTCTATGCTCATCACAATCTCTTGTCACAAAAGAATACATATTACTGAAATGTGATAAGGAGTTTAACAAGTGTGAAAAAGACTTAACATAAACTCCATAAYTTCTTCAACCCTAAAAGTTTTAAAATTGAACGTTCATAAACAACGTTTTTGTCAAAATATTACAGTACTCCATGGTCCAGGACTCCATGGTGAACTGCGCCATGACACATAAGACGTTTAGTGTACAAATACACCACCTGGATGTAGTTAATTTTTAGGATGAATTACTGGAAAGCAGTATGCGATATACTTCTGAATGTTACAATCTCTCACCTTCTCATAATGGATTTCACAGGAATCCTTGCCTCCTTCGGTGCCTCGTGCTCAAGTATCAGCATAACCAAGTTATGGAACAAGGAAGATCCTCATGAAGCAGAAARGCATAACCTTACAAGTGACTAGAAATGGTCRAATTGCAACACTTGTCAAGAACGACACTAAAAGAGAAAAGTACGAAATTTACTACTTCCGTCATTGTTATGAATAAAACGAACTTCTACGCAAGGTTTTAAGTTCCTGTGCAAGTTAACCTGTACAAGTCCCCGCACTACAGCCACCTGTCCTGTATGTTTTTCTTTGCTCTAAGATCTGCAGCCGCATTCATTCAATCATGTTGCAGCTGTAGAACATGTTGCACACTAACTTCTGACAAGCCTCAATGTGAGGCACAGATTCTGCTGTTTATCTGCTATCCCAATGTCTCCCTCTAACCAGAACAACTTCTCTTTGTAAACTATTTAAAACTAAACTGATGAACACTCTTGCTATGTTGTGATTATAACAGCTGACTCCATAAAACACACTGACAGGTACAGGCACAGCAAGTGCAAGAAAATATATTCTCCCACATGAGCTTCATGTACTCGAGTGGAAAACAGCTTTTTCTGCTGCAAGGATKAGTTGAGCTCTTCAGTAGCCCTTTGGATGAGCGTTCCGCCACTTCCAAGCCACTCTCAGCGTGTTGGTCAAGTTGGTATGTTTCGCCGTCCAATTGAGGTCATTCTTGATTTTAGTTGGGTCACTGTAAACCTCAGCATAATCACCCGGTCGTCGGTTCATGTACGTAATAGTCACGTTCACGCCTGTTGCTTTTTTACAAGCTTCTACAAATTCCTTYACACTCACACCTGGAAAAAATCAGAAAAAACAACAGATACTGTCAGCTTCTACATAAGAAACCAATCAACAATGACCATAAAGATTGCTTACCGGTATTAGATTGACGAAGCTTTTAGTGTTCATACGCAATATATTCGTACAGTCCTTATGTTGAAACGATTTAACGTTAATGTTTATGTAACCCCAACAGTGTTGACATGACTTCGTGTCTTGATGTTATATTTGGCAACTATTAACCCAGTAACGCCGAACTTCAAAACTGATACAAATTTCTGTAAATTATGTCTTGTACAGATATTACCTCTTTTACAAAAATTGTTCATAAGAGAAGGTTACTTGTTAAAGATTCAAGAACCACTTTGGATGAATGCGAAGTTATTTAGGAACACATTGCCTTACAGCACTGCATTTATCAACCAGGATATGGGCTTTGGAGTGCTTAGAGGTTAACATCAGCTTGACACTGGTTTAACTACATCACAATATTGATGGAATGCTATATTAGACAAACATTAATATACTACTAATAACTTTGGTAACATTTGGAGGTCAATTTGTTGGGAAGTGTATATCTACCTTTGCCAGTAGCCACATTGTAGATACCCGGTTGGCCAGGCTTTGCGGCCTCTAGAGCCTTCACATGAGCATCGATGAGATCTGTCACATGAATATAATCCCGTATACATGTTCCATCCGGAGTACTGTAATCCGTGCCTTGAACCTGAAATCAGAAAATTCTAAAATTTCAGCCATAAAGACAACAGAAACAAAAAACACAAAACCAATACTCTCAACTAAACAGGAACTAACAAAAAAGGATACTAAAACCCTCAGGGACCTATCCGCATCTCCGATACTGACCCTTGTTGCCAACAGCAACTCATCTACTTCAAAAATTTTACTAGCAACTAGTGTAAACACGGTATGGCTAAATGTCTATAGCCACTGATCTCTAAATGAAAATGCCGCAGTCTACTGTCACTTATAGTGATCTAAAACCTCCCACAGAAAAATTGCAGAAAAAAAAATCGCATAGGGATAAGCATTTGATCTCAACAGATTTGACACCTGCACTAAAAAAACTCTCCAGAATTCCTTAGTGATGTCCCAGAAAAATCACTACTTCATATTTTAAAATTCCCAAAGCGACAAGTAAGGTAGACTGCTCTTAAAGCGACCATTTAAGAGCTGATTGCATTTTCACGGAAGCTAGACTCCTTGAAACAATTTTCAGTGAATTTTCATAGGAAGAAAAAAGCAATTGGCATCTAACCCAAGTTGTTTCATATTTTTCGGACCTTCAAGGAATTAGTTACAAATTTTTGAAGTTGTAATGCAGTGGTCACTAAAAGCGACCACCTCCTGAAATGTACAATACTAATACATTGAAGAAAGAAAAATGTTCCCATGTATCATGATCGCTTTTAGAGCATGAGCGCTTTAAGAGCAGACTACCTTAGTGTCCTCTACGTAAGCTAAGAAATTGTCAAGATCGTTTGCAGAGACATGCTAGGAGCTAAAAGGGTCAACAAAGAGAGTAATAGGAATAGTTAGTTACCTTAAGATCTGGAATGGTACCCATGGCAGCATCAAAGCAAGCGCCAGAAATTCGTCCATGAGCTCGAAGTTCCGGTCGCGGGTACTCTCCCAGACGCCCCTTGGAGTCGGACCCAATGACATTGAAGTACCTGCACAACCAAACATATCTATTGAGGTAACCACAACCACCAAAAGCAACAATTTCAGCAATGAGTATAGTTCCCACTGTCCAAATATTCTTTCTTTAAAAAATGCAAGGGGAGTTCAATGCACCAAAGCATGCCATATTTGCGTAATCAATGTAAAAAGTGAGAGAAGGGTTCAGAGTCTTATTTGCTAAATGGCCTAAAACCAACTGCTGAAGTTCTGATGTTGAGGTGGTGTACATTCTCAAAAGAAATATGAGCTCACCATGCGACAATTTAGAGTGACACCTTTTGGTACGTGTCGCACGATTAGATACCACTACAKTAGTGCACAGTAGAGTTGTTGATACCATAGCTCASAAGTTTTTTGACACCTAKAAGCCAAGAACTARWCTTTTGGGAAGGCAAACAAGGACAAACCTCAAGATGATCACTGCYAACCGATCGTTGCTCTTGACGTAGTCCAATATTATGTCTTCAGCCATCTTCTTTGCTTTCCCGTATGGATTGATTGGAACCTGTAACCGACCCCAACAAGATTAATATCATTCAAGGCGGCTCTGAATCTGTCTGTCCGAGTATCTTGCCTGAGCATTGATACCTGAGCGTCGCCGTTCCRAAATTTTCAACCAGATTATGTGAGACATAATTATGTCACTAGAGCCTGGAAGTCCATGAACCGAGGAAAGGTAAGAACTTCAATGTATTATTCAAAAGCCAAGAACCAAACGCCAATAGTAGGCTAATGATTTTACCTGTAGAGTGGTTTCCTTTATGGGCATGACTTCAGGTTCCCCATAAGTTGCACACGTACTTGAGTAGATGAGTTTGTGAACACGGTGCCTCACCATGGCCTCTATCAGCCCCAGAGTGTTCGAAGTAATATTATGGTAGTACCTGCAAAAAAGAAAGGATTCTGATATCTTTAAGGTGAAGTGCACCTCAATCAACTTTGCACCTGATCAACTTATTTGAAAGCAGACAACTTTGAAACTCAGGCAATTTGTCCATTATATCTGAACACTTTAGGACAATTTGTAACCACCGCAAGTAAGGCAGAATGAGAAGAATGAAACTTACCTCAGCGGTTCAGCCATACTTTCCCCAACATATGCCACAGCTGCAAAATGCATAACCACGTCTATTGCATTTTTGCTGAAWACGTCATTTACCTGCATTAGATTGTCAAGGGAAAAAAACAGTATGGAGGGTCCAATACTAGAAGACGTGGTTACTAGACCAAGAGATACAAAACTTCAACAGTGTTTTCAACTCGCCCTTAAGCGGGTCAGCCCATCCCAGACCCCGAGCTTCAAAAAAAGTTACATTTCTGGAATCACACTGCTCGGGGTCTAACGGTAAGCATTGCTTCAGAGATACCCGTCAAGAGGATACAGCTTTATTGTCACCAAGGTCCGCATACAGGAACTGCAATCGCCCGGGCTCAGGAAACAACCCTTGSAGAACTTTAACAGCTCCAATATTCCCTCTTGATAAGTTATCCTGCACACAAAATAAAGGATGCTAAAATTGTTAAAGACCTGATCCCGTCTCCTGTTCTGACCCCTGTAACCAACAACGACTCATATATTCTTACACTTAGTTAATCAAATTAGCAAGTGGTGTAAGCAGGACTTGGCTAAATGGCTATGGCCACTGATCTTCAAATGGAAGTAGGGTAGTCTACTGTCACTCATAGTGTTCTGTAACCTCTCATCTCAAAATTGCATAAGTTTACACATAATGATGAAAATTTTGATCGCGACAAATTTCAACTCTTATACCAAAAAATCTCTCTGCAACTCTACAATAATCTCCCCAAAACCACACTGCTACATATACTCAAATGCTAGAAAATGACGCAAATACTATCCTCTACCTTAGAAAATGAAACTCAACACTGTCGAAAAAATCGTATAAAGGGAGTAACAGATTAACCTCGGATCGGGAATCAAAAACTAGACAAAGGGGAGAGAATAATTACCACTATAGTGACTCGAAAACCATCTTGGAGTAACCGTAGAGTGGCATGCGAGCCAATGTAGCCTGCACCGCCGGTCACTAATACGTGTGTCACACCATCGTTGACGGAGAACTGCACATAAAATCCAAACAGTGAAGCACAAATGAGTACTAACATCATGAAAGATGAAGTCAAACTCTTTCGAAAACGCTCATGCAACTAGAGCACAGTAATCCCTGAGGTACAAGAATTCAAGGTCTGAAAAATGACCAATCCAATTGATCATGTTTGTACTACTAATAGAAGTCAGACTGGGCCATATTGTATGTCACCTGAATCAGTGAAGAAGATTGCATGTGTCGGTCAAAAACAAAATAGAATTGAATACAAGATAGTCCAACGTGACTTACTCCTCCAAATTGCTAAGAAAACATGAATCCCGTTATGAGTCATCGGATCGTTAGGATTAGTAGTAGAACTTGCATTTCTGACAACATACAGGGGTACCTTATCAACAGTGCCGGCAGAGTCATACTGACGGAGAATGACCATGCAGAGTGCAGTTAATGTCGCAGCAATGAGGATCTTGATCACTAACTGTGAGCGTGGCCGTGAGACTCCATGGACCATCCCTAAAGATAAAAAACACCCCTTGGTCAGTCCCTTAACCACACCATCAGGCTGAAAAATACCAAGGTCATCAGGTCATTAAAAAACTCTGAGACTTCACCACCCTCACAATAGACGAAAACAGGAATATAGAGGAGTGTGGACACATCAATCAAACCCAAAGTTCGATAGGGTATGGAAGGCGACGAAGTCCTATCCAACGTAAAGTTGACTAATAAAAAAATTCAATGAAATCAAACCTGCATAGATTCCCTATTCCATTAAAGCAAAGACTACACAAGGACTGCCTGCACATGCACAAACTCTCTCCATAGCACCGACGTAGTACTTRGCTACACAAAGGCAGGTGTCAAGTAGCCAGAGAACAAAAAACTGCTCTATTAGGTTTATGCTCTATGGTCGCCTTCGAGAATCAACCTAAAGCAAGGACTGGTGTCTTCCTCTGCAGGGTCTTCAAAGCATCAGTTCTGGAGGAAGAAACCCTAGGGTATGGAATCTTAAAAAGCATTCAGTCTTGGGGAAGAAACCTTCAGTACGGAGGTCATTAAAGCATCAAGCCTAGATAAAGAAAAACTACAGTATCCAGGATTTCCTTTTGCAGTATAAACAATACTACGAATTGAAATTTGAACATAAGTAAACAACTGCTTCTAGATTAAGAGATAAGAATTACCCAGAACCTCTTAGAAACTGGAGACGGGGTTAAGAAAAAAAAATCACCTGCAAGACTCCATGTTCCTCTGCCCAAGCGAGTGGGGGTACTCCCTCCTGGGTTGCTCCGTCTCCGAACGAGGGGCGAACCGGGCATCATGGTCACTGGCTTTCAAATAACCAGATGGTTTATTTAATAGATGCACCTGCTCCTAGGTGTGCATCTCGTTCCCTCGCATACTTACCCCCCCTTACGAGGTCATCAGCACCCAATTCGTGAATTACAATAACCTACATAAACAACAACAAAAAGAAAATCAGTACACGGGATCAAATGAACAGACAAGTTGACCTGAACAGAAGCAGTGTACGAATTTCAATCATGACATAACAGGGGCAGCAACTCACTCACTCACACACAAACAAACAAACAAACAAACAAACACAAATGAGAATGTAGGAATGATTGTGTTCAATGATCAGCCACATGAGTGGAGCTAGTAAACTGACATAAAGTGTTGCGCGATAACCTCAGAATACCACTGAACGACAAATGTTGAAAAAGCTATTTCGTAAAACACAACCCTAGATTTCAGGAAAATTCTTAAAGACTCATCTCAGACTAGGTTTCCAAGTCTCGACTATCCTTACATACACACAAACAAGACGTCCATACGAGATAATTCGAGGTACCAAAGTCGACGTACCCTCGAACCAKACACCACTCGGTACAATAAACACCCCATTCCTCACTAACAAAACCTCAAAATCGAGAATGGAATGAGCACATTTCTTCCAGAATATAGTAACAAAGAAATACACTGATATTGCATGTCTTGTCYTATCCAAAGCCATAGTTCGAGTGCGCAAGCGAGTGCCAAACGAGTGCTTCGAACCTCATACGCTCAAAGCTCCAAATCCGCCCTAAACTCTGCCCCTGAGTCTCTGGCACCCACACACACATTCTCTCTCTCTCTCTCTCGGTCCCCCTTCATCAACATACCTCGATCCCAGCTGACGAAACCCAGAAACATTAGTCACACGGAATACAAAACCTACAGGAATCCACGGGATGAGAGTTCTCGGAGCCACGAGAAACGAACCTGCGGGATGCAATCATGGATGGGGAGATTCGTGAGTGCTGTGGATTTTGAAGTGAGAGAAGAAGAAAAGCGAAGAGCATGTGGAGTATTGTGCGTGTGTGGAGATAATGATGAAGAGAGGTCCTCGTCGTGGGAAGCAGAAAGAAACGAGCGCCACGGACGAGGAGACGAAGCTTATGAGCAAGTGGGCAGGACGACGTTAGAATGCGGACACCGGCAGAAGCCAAGAGCTGGACAGGCCACCGGAAAAAGCTCCCTTATGGAGTTATTATGGGGGATGCTTCTGCGGTTCCCTGCGGCTCCAAGCGTCCCTACGCGGCTAATGCGGCCTGCAGCCTGACAGCGAACCGCGGACCGCGGACGTCAACAACCGCAGGCCTTAGGGGGCCCAGCCAATCTGGTTGGGCATTTTCTTATAGTTGAACTGTTGGTGTGACTTTCGATTAAGCCATAAAACGCCCATCTAAGGGCTGAAGCCGAATTTTGGCTAGGTGAAACTGCTTGAAATAATTTTCAGTAAATTTTCCTTAAAATAAGAGTGGAATTGTCATCTAACCCAAGTTGTTTCATATTTTTTGGAGCTTTGTGGAATTAGTTATGAATTTTTGAAGTTGCAGAAAAGTGCATTTCAATGGGCTCTAAAACCGACCACCTCCTCAAATGTAGACTGCTTGTACATTGGAGAGTGCAAAATGTACCTTCAGAGCTTTATTGGTTTTAGAACCTGCTTCATTTTAGGACCTCCTACCTTAGTGTTTTTATGTGCACAAATTTTTCACCAATTGGCTACAGACAAAAGCAATTGGCTATTTATTGTAAATAATTTTTTTCATTCGGGGTCAATACAGTCATAGCTTAATTTTAACAAGATATCACCTACTTTTGATATAGTTATTACGAAGAATCACCCAATTGTCGCATGAGTATTGAAAAAATATATGGCCACTTATTTGAAATGATTACTTAAACAAAATTACTTAAAATCTTTGCAAGTATGCAATCACACCAATGGAAACAACTAGACTTTGAGAGGTGCTTTGATTCCATGATCAAGAACGTAGAAACTTCCAATATGTTATGCTTCTATCATATCATAGTAACTATTATTAGACTTGTCAACCCTTCATATTTTCTTCTTGGCAACCAAAACAAGATGTCAACACATCCAAAATGTTCAATTTGGATATTCCATGCAAAAAGGATAGAAGTTTTTTTTTGGGGGGGGGAGATGCATGTTCTAAAATCAATTGTTCAATGGAGGTAGATATTGATGAACAAAATGTGCATTTTGTGAAGATGATACTTTTGATTGAACTATACATTTGGAGGTCTTGCCCCTAAGTATAAGGGAAATTTTCCAAAAGGAATTTTAAATTAGTTCAACATTATATGCACTTGGCAACAATCAAATGACACATTGTAAGATTGCATGCTCCATTATCATACCAACCAAACTGTAGTAACTTTAGAAGTTTGATCTTCAATGCTCAAAAGTGGAAAAACATAGGATGCTCTACCAATAATTATACATAAAACATTAACTGGTGGTTTAGGGGAAAATTAGAGTACAAGGAATTGAAGGTATAGAGATCTGTTATAATGTAATGAAGATGTTTTTAAACAACACTATACATTAGGCTTTGAAATACCATATTTTATTGAAAAGGGTGTAGTTATTGACATCTACAGTGTGCCTATTTTTCATGATTATAATTTGCAATGATCACCAATCCCATGTCATCTAGAACCAATTTCTTTGACATGACCACATTTCTTTTATAACATTGATGAGTTTTTTTTTATTTACTACATATATATAAAAGAAAAGCACTTCTCTTGCAATAGTAAATTTTAAAAGATGTACAAATCCAAATCTTAAAATGATTTGTGCAAAAAGTGTGTGTACAAATTCTAGCTACATACTGTTAGAAGCCAAGTCCATCACCCTTCCCAATGCCTATATGGAAGTTCTTTTAGACCAAAGGCAACAAACTCTCAAGTGGAGTTTGGATCAAACAAGAATGAACCCCAAATTATGGTCAAGAGCCCATCAAATATTTTTCATTTAAAAAAAATCTAGAAACCTATTTTCAATCCATTTTTCTTTGGACTCTYAACAAAATTTGGCCACTCATTTCTACAACTTCTCCACTTGGACAACATAGCCACAATGTAAAGCGGCCTTCAGACAAGGTTCAAATTTGGATTTGTCCACCTTAAATGTAACCAAGGTAGGGTGCTCAAAAAGAGACACTACTCTAAAAGTAACCACCAACRCAAAATTTAAGGTACATTTTGCTTTCTTCAATGTATTAAGGCAATCTACATTTCAAGAGAGGGTTGATCACTTTCAGTGATCGTTGTGTTCCAACTTCAAAAAATTCATTTTAAATCCCCTAAAGTCCAAAAAATATGAAACAACTTGGATTAGATGCCAATTCCATTTTTTCTTCCTACTAAAATTTACTGAAATCATTTCAAGGAATTTGGCTTCCCTCCAAATGCAATCAATTTTTATAAGGTTGCCTTGAGAGCAGACGACGATAGGCACCCCAAAAATCGCCCTTGATTTACAACCACCACCTTCAAACTTTGTACATCTCCAAAATCAGTTATGTACCTATGTCCAAAAAATGCTTTGAGAACCAAACTTTGACCCTTTGTAACTTTTGCATATTATATCTATATAAGGCATTCTTTGGTGCATTAGAACGTCCTTTCACTTGCCAACAAGACAATATGAAAATCTGACCATACTAATAATATTAACTAGGCACAGTGCCACTTTGTGGCCACTTTGTGGCCACTTTGTGGCGTCTTGGGTGTACCCACTTTGCCTTGTGTGTAGTGACCCAAAGGTCCACAATGTCCCTTGCAATGAAATTCCGGTTTGGTCCATTTTGGTCCACAATGTGTTTCCTACCTTTTAGGTTAGCTTGAGGTTCGTCAATGCATGTCATATGGACTCATCACTCATGGAGTAGTCTCATATTTACACCTGATTAACCCTTAAATGATGACCCTATCACCGTGGTGAAAGGTGGGGTGCAATATGTCGTGCTTGACTAAGGGGAAACCCCCCTGTTCACACACATGTTTAGCTTTGGAAAAATTGTACAAACCAATACCTAAGGGAGAGGCACCCAACGGCGTCCTTGTACCCAATGCCGTCCAAATCTGCAAGACATAATCATTTCAAGCTGTAAATGTAGGTAGGCGGGACATGGCTTATTTCTTTGACCTAAAATAATAAGCAATCTACGGTCCCACTACATTTATGTTCTAAAATGAATGCCTGACCTAGAAAGGGACAGCATTGGGTACATGGTTGGCATTAGGTGCCTMTCTCTTAATGCTACCCATTCAAAAATTGTGAGAAGGACAGCTTGGCACAAAACACTTGCATGTGAAAATCTTTATGATCTTCATAGAGTTAGGGCTACCTAAAACTAAAAATATGGAAGCAATTAAAGACACTAAATTTGACTTCCCACGATGATTGCCATATGTGTGGTCACTTTCACAAAAAGAACAGATGATAATAGACAAGTATCCACTCCCCAGATGTCAACCAAAGGACAAAAAAATGTCCGCCTCATCCTGCAAGGGTTAAATTATTTGCTGTTCAGTCTTGGTTACCCAAATTCACGTTGAACTGACATTGATGATGGGACAATAATACAAGCACATGCAAACTGCTACTGTAGTAGATATTTGGAAAGCTACAATTTTTTTTAGATGGGTTTAAAAAAATGTACGCAAGGACCTGTTCTGCCTATCAGGACCTGCCCTGTACTCTCTTCCATGAGGATGTGCCACTTGTTTTTAATTTTGTTAGTGGCATCGCATCTACAGGAACTTCGGTGGATGTGCTGGCTTTGGAAAGTGGTTCTCAAGGCACTTAACATAAACTTAAAACTCATCAATTATCAATGACCAGGACCAGGACTTTGGAAGGCTTTTTCCCATGATATAAGATAATTAAACATTCAAAAGCATCCTAACCTTTTTGCTAACTTAGGGCCTCCTGCCATGCATGTCATTGCTGAAATCTTCTCATTTTTTTCCCACATGTGGACAAGTGATAGAATTGATGAGAGCAGTTGAAACTATATTTTTTGGACAAAGTGTGAATTTGTTATGAATTTATGAAGTGTTCCACGCATCACGGTTTCTAGACTACCCCCAAACCAACTAGAATTGTATCCATCATGGTCATCTTACTCACCTAATGGAGTCAAAATATTTTCTAACACAGAAGGCTTGGAAGAATCACTTCCTATATTGAATTAACACTGAAAAGCTGAAAGTTCCTATTATGGTCACTAATCACCCCATTCCAGTACCTAAGACATTGATTGTGGCCAAAATCTCATTCTTTGGAAGAAAACTGTAATGGGCTCATTCCTAGGGGTCTGTAATGGGTAGAAAGTCCGTAATGGGCTGTTTTACCTTACATTGGTCCGGTGGAAAAAGCACCAAAAGACAAGAAGTGACCACCGATTGTCTTGCTGGCCTCAGTGAGCGGAGAAGTCCGGTTGCAAGCTTCACTAATATTGGTGGACAAGCCCATTGGTGGAGAGTGGTGGAGATTGGTCATTTTAAATGGAATCCACTATGTATGCCATTTTTAGTCGCTCTCTCCCCCACCCAACCGGTCCACATAGCAGGACAATTCCGAAATTGGCACTGTAGCTTCCCTAGAGAAGTTGCACAACCTGACTCACATGGCAGGAGGCCCTTAGGGCTGTTTTACACCTATTCCTCTCCAAGCCAATTGCACAAAATTTCAGCCCTTTTGGGGCTAACTGAACTATGCATTATAATAAGATCATAACATGGGCCAATTCTCCCATATGTAAAGGCCTTGAGGCCATGAAGCCGGGCCAATTCAAAAAAACATAGGGAAAAAGGAGAGAGGGGCTGAAATTTCAAGGCCGCTTTACACCTAGAGGTCAAGCCAATTTCCCTTGGGGCCAATTGCACAAAAGCCAATGAATGAGATTTGTTGAAAAAAACAATAATTTATGCAATGATTTTTTTAATTGAAATCTGACATTGGCCCCTAGGCCAAGAATTGGCCTTCCATTTTTGGTGCACCCAATACAACGAGCTCAGGCCATGTCAGATCATGTCTTTTTGAATTAAAATATTCTGACCACCAAATTGGCCCGGCCTCTAGGTGTAAAGGGTTTGGGGTTGATTTCAACCTTTTATCCAATCACAAATAAGGATTCTTGGCCTCTGACACAGGGAATTGGCTCGGCCTCTAAGTGTAAAGCAGCCCTTATATCAATTCATGGGTGGTTATGGAGGAGGTCGCGGACCAAAATAGTCGGATGGGTGACAAAGTATATTTCCGTGTGGGACAGAAGTGCAACTATTCATCCTTAGAATTTTGTGTGGAAAGAAGAGATCTTCTACAGTACTTTGACTTCAAATGAGTTCTTTTGAATTTTCTAATACCAATTGTTCCCATGGTTTTCGAAATGATGATTTCCTCAAGCTCTCCCTGTGTCCTTGCAAGGTTAACTTACTAAAGCAAAACCTGCAAAAAAAACAATTGAAATTAATTTAACCATGTGAGGTCTCTTCGGATTCTAATAAGTGTCATGTGGATGGCAGAGAATCCATCTATGTGAGACAGAAGTGTAGATGTTCATTTTTTGAATTTTGCATGAAAAAGGGTGGTTTTGCTAATAGTGGTTTGACCTCCAATGACTGCTCTTGAATTTTTTGAAGTAAATGGTTCATACAGTAGCCTAAAGTTGATTTCTATAGTGACCAACTTGGCGTTTGAGGGGTAAACTTCCACATCAAACTAGTGTGCCTTTTGCCTGTTGCCATGGTCAAAAGAGCCCCGTATTGATTGTTCCACTACGAAAATATAAGTCAAAATAATTTTATTATTATTTTTATGAATGATATTTTTTTTAATTCAATCATTTTTCCACCATAGGTCAACACGTCATGAAACCAAGCTAGTGGACCATTCTTTGTCAAGCGTTTTCCAACGTCACCAAGATGGCAATGAAGGGTCATACGGTACGAGAGATTTAAATGTAACAAACAAAACAACTTAAGGTATGGATTTCGAAAAGTTTGTGTCACCCCAAACCAATCACTAGATGACATGTGACACTTTCTAACATAAATTACACCATTTATATTGAAGGCAATCCTAATGTAGGATACAATACACTACAATATGGTTTGATGAAGGCATATACCATGCCTACATAATCAATACAAGTTTTTCTAAAAGGGTAGAAACAATATAATTAAGTGGATGTATGAAAGAAGACATCTATTCTAAAAAAAATTATATTATTATAAAAATTTGAAATATTCTTAACAACATCTTAAAATCATTCTTGAAATATTTATGCCACATTTAACTACTTTTGGACTATTCAATGAATTTTGGACTTTACAACCAAAAATCTCCAGATTATAACATCAGGAGATCTCCCGATGTTTTCACAAACCTCCCAATGTTTTGCAATATTTATCTCCCGATAACCATTTTTTTTCTCCCAATGACTAATATTAATTTTGGACTTTCAAAAGTCCAAAAGTAGTTAAATGTGGCATATTTCTAAGTAAATACAATTTGAGGGCTATTTTGGAACTGCTTTGTGTCATAAAAATTCAACCAACACATAAATTCAAAGAGAAACTTCCACCAAACTAAAGTTTTTTTTATTAACAACAGATGATCAAATAGCATCCATAAATTTTTCATTGTAAGATAGGAGGTGTGAAAATCCACCCATCCAAGACGCATATTGGCTAGGATCTTTTGTATGTGGTTAAAACATTTTCTAATATTTTTGTAGGAAAAAAATATAGTGAGACACATTCATCACAATTTGATTTGTAATTTTTAGACTTAAATCTCATGCAACTGTTTTTTTTGACACAAACTCATGCAACTGTTTTTTTTGACACAAACTCATGCAACTGTTTTTTTTGACACAAACTCATGCAACTGTTTTTTTTGACACAAACTCATGCAACTTTGACTTCAATGTGAATACCAAGTATCAAAAAAGAATTGTTGAGTTTTTTAACTCTGTCAAATTTTCGCGCTTACATTGGAATTGCTAAACCTTTGAATGTTCAACAACCTCCAATTTGCCCCATCACGCATGACCTTACTGACTTGGGCTAGCCACCTGAAAAAACTTAAGGTAGGTACGTCTTAAATTGACRACAGTTGTTTTGCAACAGCTAGAAAAATACCTAAATCCAAGTGCAAGTGGACCCAAAGTAGATAGGTGGGGTTTCAAGAAGTTGTCACTCTGCCAAGAAGTGGCCAATCACCTGCCTGAGATCCAAGCTTAGAGTGTTTCGCTTTTAGGTGTTTCTGTGCCCACTTTGGTGTTTAGTGTCCACAATAGGTGCATCTACATACTTCAGTTGTTTTCAAAATTTGTATTATATTCATACGAGCTCGGAAAAATACGAAAACAATTTTGTTGATTTCCTATTCCATTTCCTTACAAGCACACATCATTTTATTCTGTAGCTACCCTCAAGATCTGCAAATTTAAAACAAGTGTCGCTTTTAGGTGCTTCTACCTTAGTAGGAAGCTCCATCTCTGCAAGTTAAGGTAAACTACCTCCATTACATGTCAAATGGGAGCAAGCCCTTTTCGGGAAAAATTGTAATGGTGGTATACATTCCAGTTCTAAAATGTACACCACCATTACAATTTTGCCCGCGATGGACTTGCTCCCATTTTGTCTGTAATGGAGTAGTTTACCTTAGTTAATCTTGATTGTTTGTGAGAAAGGAGGAAGAGTGCTCATCAAAGAAGCCACATTGGGGAGGATGGGAGGAGCATTTTGAGATGTGAAGCTTCAGCTTTATTTCTTCAAAGGAATTGAAGTTGTTGCCAATTTGATTAAAGGTGAAGATTTTGGTTTAGATTCCTAGTCAGATACATGGCTAATTGAGTCTCAATGAGAAAAACAAACCATTGATGCTGAGTACAATTCAATGATGACTTTTAAAAGTTTTGGCCTTAGCTAGCATGTTGTTTGTTGGGCATCAAGAATCTTTGTACTTTAGTGGCTTCCTTCTAGAATATCTAAGAGGTCTCTGAGAATTTTGACGTCAAGAAGTCAATGCCATGAAAAAATTTAGACACCACAACAAAACAAGCTGAATTTTGAGCTACAAACCCTACGCCAAAGAATGCAGGTGTCCTTCTTGCCTATTTTTAGCAAAACCCTCATCCAAAAAATGTCCAAGTTGGAGGACACATTGTATGTAGATTTTTTCATATTGTAAGCCGTAGGCCAATTTTGGCTTCAATGGGTGATTAAAGAATTAACCCCTAACTCCCTAAGTGGTTTTGAATGCCTTTCAATACATCTATACATTTCTTTAAGTGCGATATACTCAACCTTGCAAGTGAGTGGTTTATTGTTCATTTTTTTTTTTAATTTTCTTATTGAATGCTTGCTGGAGTCTCCTATTGAGCAACACAGTTTTTGGCTACATTAGACATGTTAATAATTTTGAAAATATTATGAAGCTTGAGGCTCCCTCATTTTGGGGATTGCATACATACGCATTGTATTAAAAAAACCCAAAACTCAAAATCTCATTTAATCACGCGTAAGATGCTCTTGTCGTAGTCCCAAGGTGCCAACAAAGCAACTATAACTGCAATAAACCAACGTACTCGGTCAAGGTAGATGCAAACAAAGGAATGGATGGGTGTGTACACTATGGAAGCTATAAACGTATTTTTCTTGAAATACATTGTTGAGTGTGTTTGGTAGCCTCTCATATCAACAATGGACATTACAATTTTTTTGTAAAATCATGAGAAAATCCATGGCTATTGTATTGTCAATTTTATAATTTACATACTAAACATATACTTCATGGTAGGAGAATAAGGGCCACATATGAATTGAGAGGACACAATGTGTCTTTGAAACCACTTAGGTGTTGAGGGAGATGCACATTTTCTCAACTATGGATGTGCTTCCTTACACATTTAATTCTACTACTTTTTAGAATTTTGAATGTTTAATAGAACAAACAATATTAGATGAGTGAAACTAAAATAAATAAGAAAATAAATTGATATATAAAACTAAGAAATAAATTATTCTTTGAAATATATATTTTTGATTTAAACCAGTGCTTGGAAGCAAAAAGTATGCCACTAACACATAATTCAAGGTAGTCAAACATTGGCAATAAAAATAACTACAAAAATTTAAAGTAATTTTTCTATAATTTATTTCTTGTAGACTATATTTTTGTTAATACATCTTCTTGGAAAAATATTGTATTGAATCTGATGAACTCAATTTTCACAGTTTTAAGAAGGAAGAAGAAAATAAATGAATAAACAAATGAATAAATAAATAAAAAACTTACACAAGGGCATAGCAATAATTTTTGGGACAAAGGTCAGAGAGCGATCATTTTTATGAGGAGATTGTTGGCTCACCATTCAATTAACGATCTTTTCAAGATGAAGGTAACGAATTTAATCCCTACAAGACGAAGGCCATTTTTCTGTCAGAAAACACTCAAAAATGGCATTTCTGCTGCGTTCAGCCAAGAAAACCAAAAAAACTTTTTCTCTACTCTAACCATAGGATCTTATATTCTACTTGTTTGAGATCATGTGATACAAAAATCATGAAGTTTGACCATACAGGTTGAAATATATTAGCATTCAAAGTTGAAAAAAAAAGTCTTTTTAAACACTAGACTGCAATTTCAAATGGCTTGGTTCACCATTTGTGAGAAATTCTTGCATTGAGGACCTTGAATTAAAAAAAATTGTGTTGAGGAATTGAGGTGAAAGCCTAGGAAAAAATTTCAAAAAATAATGCTTGATTTTCAATCCTTCAAAAATTGTTATGTAGATGTAAGTCCAAGATTGAAAGAAGAACTAAGTTATTAATAGCTCTAAGATGGGCTTGAAACACAATAATCTGAATGGTGAGATTGTTCTAGCAAACAAACTTAACCTTGTCATACTAACATACTTGTTTTTTTTGAAAAATTGTGGAGATTGTGTTTAGAAATGAATCCTTTAAGCAAGCTTTAAGTTCTTTTTTCAAGAAGATGCTCATCCTGCCCAAAAAACAAGATTGTTCATAACTTCACATCGCTAATCCAAATGGAATGAATTAAAGATTCAAATGGAGACAAACATATTATTTATGAGAAAAAAATGTACAAATTTATTTTCAAATTTTTGTAGATTTCTTTTTCCGCCCGACGTCTTGAAAATTATGTTTAAGAAGGCATAACTTTTGCTCCTGATCACCGATTGAAATAAAAATTATATTCCCACAAAGTTAATAAGTTTTTCTATCTTATGAGAAAATTTCAAGAAGTCTTACTAGAACTCGCCCAAAATCCATTTTGTCCACAGAGAGGACAATGGTTCTTTAGGGGTTAAGCTTGATGTTTGCCAACTCCACTGTCACTCATTTGGAAAAGATGGATCCTTTATTCCCCAATTCCCCAATTTCCCATCCTTTTTTTTGGCATTTTGCATATTTTTTGTTTTTATTTTTCTTCATGCACATTATTTATCTCAATTTCATCAAACTCGTAAAAAAGAAGGGTGCTTTATGAAAATTCATGCATCACTTGGGATGACTATCAAGTTTATCCCCCTAAAGTCTTGAGAATTCCTTCAAAAGAGTCTTGTATATGCAAGTTTGTAATTTTGATTTCAATTTTTGGCAAGATTTTTTGAAACTTTTTTTCAAAATAGAAGACTTAATTAGCTTTCTTCGAATTTAAATCTTGGTTTTCAATCAACACTCCGGAATAAAAATTATGCTACAATAGGTCCAAATAGGCAAAGGTGGGCACTCTAGGAAATTATATAAAATTGAAATAAAATAAAAAAAACATATTTCTTATAGATAGTATTTTGTCTACATAGAAAGATTTGATTAGTTCCATTTGGATTAATAATGAAAAAGTTATGAAGCTTCTTATTTTGCGGGAAATCTTAGCAAATTTTTGAGAAAATGATTTGTTGGATTTGTGATTCAACTCAATTTTAACAAGTTTTCAAAAATAAAAGCTACACATGGTTTAGTTTGCTTTCTAGAACAATCTCACTATTAAGACTATTGTGTTTCAATTCCATCTTAGGGCTATCAACAATCTAGTTTCTCCTTCTATCTTATACTTATTTTGACTTCATAATTTTTTTTAAATGAAAATTTTTTATTTTTGGAATTTTTGGAATTTTCAACTCAATTCTTCAATATAGGAAGACTAAAAAAAATTTATTCTTTTGTACAAAAGAAATTTAAGTTTAGAGGATTCAAAGTCAATTTAGTCAAGCTTGGAACAAAAAAACGGGTTTTCTTTACTATGAAGTCCTATATTCTTGTAATTGATACATCAATTTCAAGCATTGTTCTCATTGTCCAAAATAACAACCTTTGGATGCTTCAATACAAAATTCCACACCATTTTTTCTTATCATGGCTAAATATTGTTGTACTTAAATGTGCTAATTCCTAAGAGAGACGGCATCCATTGGATGGTAGATGAAAGATTTTGAGAGATTCATGTAGAAAATATGATGAAGTAAATGAAAAACTATCTTTTCTTTCTTCACCAACATGATTAGCTTGGACACGGAATGCTTTATGATTTTTGTGTAAGTTTTTAAATCAATTTATGTCATGAAAAGGTAATATTGCATACATAAAGATTATTTGTTTGAATTCTTGTCAAACTTATATTTACTTGGACTTAGAGCTTTACATAATTATTCATCCCCCTCCAATGCTATCTCTTGGGATTAATACAAAATGTAGTGTACACGTTAGGTATTGTAATCTTACAACTACTCACATTTTTTTGCATAGCATAGAAAAAAATTAGAATTTTTCATCTTGCATAATTTTCATTGCATCCTTACGCAATTCCAACAAAGCATACCAAATTCTAGTTTTACATACCCAAAATTCCATTTTTGATAAATTTTTAAAGTCAATTTTCATGATTTCACATAATATTATATTGTAAACAATTGGTGATGAATTTTTCAAATTCAATTGCATAGGTATGTAGGAAACATCCATACGGACATCTTTCATATCAAAGACACCCTCTTCGATCATCGCCTGAAGGGACCAAAGTGTCCTCACATAGTATGACAATCAAATTCACCTCCAAATGTGTTTTTATGAAAATTTCGGCATCTTTTTTCAACACAAAACATTATAATCTTTCAATCGATACGGTCAAATGACCTCAAATTTGTTTCACACCATCTACAACATGCACATGCAAGATTGTACAGTTGAGATTTACATACTTCATTGAAATTTAGACTTATAGCACTTGAAAAGCAAGGATGCTTGTAGACATGTACAGGCCTTAGGCGATGAAGGGTTACGTACCAAAAATATGATAA
The DNA here is from genome assembly GCA_006891605.1 of Pleurozium schreberi. NCBI lineage: Eukaryota > Viridiplantae > Streptophyta > Bryopsida > Hypnales > Hylocomiaceae > Pleurozium > Pleurozium schreberi. The sequence goes on along the minus strand of VACF01002090.1, from coordinate 32,452 downwards.
GGGAGAAATCAATGTGAGGCATCACATGAATGAACTTTGTAAAATAAATATTTTCATATTTTAACTAGATTTTGACAAAAAAAATCGTACCATCATGCTCAAATGTACAAAATTAGTTATGTTGTAAGGGTCAAATAACAAAATCTATCATTGTAACTAATTTTGTAGTTAATTAACAACTACCTTTAGTGCAAATATTTCTGAGATGAACCGAAACTCTACTACCCTTTGTAGGCAAAGTTTAAGAAAAATATTTCCTACAAAAGTATTTCCTTCTTTACTACAAACTCTATTACCCTGAGATCTACACTTTCAAAATTCTTGAAATTTTTTCCATGAATTCCAAACGTTTGTCTTTAGGCTTTTACCATTAAATTTCAAATAAAAACATAACTTACACTGTTAATCAAGGAAAAGGTGTTCTCTTTAATTTGCTTCCACAAGAAGCAGGAGCCTCTCAACATTGAAATTTCGTATAACTTTTGTAGAAATCCACGTGGAGGAAGGGATGGGCCAACACTGACAAACCAAAAATCAATCACTTTTGCTTAGCCAATCAAAAGCTGCATATTACAATTGAATTACCCCCAAGTATTGAGGAAGAATTATACCTCCATTTTGGGAGGTGTGGGTTCAATTGGTTTAACAATATTATGAAATTTCGTCATTATAGGGTGATTGCAAAAAACCCTTGTCTTATCTTTTGTCCCCTTAGCCTGGGACATGTGTTTTTTTGCTCATAACTTTTGCATTGTACTTCAATGCTACTTGAAATTTGAAACAAAGGTATATGTGGTAGTGGTAGGCAAGGAGAAAAAATTTCATTTCATTTTACTATTTTGAAATAGCCCCCTAGGGTGAATGCAAGAAACACTAGTACTATTTTGCGTCACAATTCGAATTGCGGAGTTTCCATCCACTACAACTTTTGAAGTATGAGCCCAATTAAGTTGAAATTTTTATTGGAGATGTCTTGCTAAATAGCAATTAGATTCCTCATTTTTTAGGAATTTAAAAAAATCATTTTATATTTAAATATAAATTTAGCTAATTTGTCACGTTTTGCAGTTTAGAGGTTTTTAGTACTGGGGAGTGCCCAAAATTAATGATCTAGAGCTGAGATTTTTGTGGTCTATTTCCACAATAGGTGGGCATGCATCCGCCAAAGGAAATATAAAAAWACATTATTTTATGTCCTCTACATGCATGCTAACAGGGCTCTCCTGCGCGCGCACTTCTGAACATTCAAGATGGTTTTAAGATCATTATTTTGGTGAAATCTCTTTATCATAAAGTTCTCCCAAAATTTTAGTTTTTAGCTTTTTTTTACTTAAATTTCCTATTTTCTACAAATTAAAACATCAAAACACCTATTTTCATGAAATTTGGCACTTTTCTAGTTCTCCTATTTAGAGAATTTTCCTACGCTTTTCCTTCATAGAGTACCTTCTTACAGGTGTATATATTAAATATATTTTTCACATTCTTTAAAAATTGTTTTTCTAATTTCACAAACTCTCCCGAAAAAAACATGAGTACTATGCCAAAAACCATGGGGTCTTTCTTGCAATCACCCCCTATTAGATGTCTACCTTAACCATTTTGGAGGGTTTTAGTACTCTTTTGACTCAAAATTGCAAATTTGAAGCTCAAAATTGGGTTATGAGGACATCTATTAATGTTGCACAATCCTACAAGAGTTTCTTAAAAAATAGTGAACTTTCTACCTTCCACATGTGCTCAAAGTGCACTATCTTTGTGCAAGTGCAAAGAACACAATTTTTTTTCTCCCCAAGATGAAAATGGTTGAAAGGAGCATCTTCGAGTTAGGAAAAATGGATTCTTTTACTTTGAATTTTGAATTAGTTTATTGTTTTCTAGAGATCAAACCTCAAAGTGTCCATTTTCTTAGTATTTTCTATTGCACTTTTTTTTGCATAATTTTTAGATGTAAATTCTAAAAGACATACTATTTTCAATCTTTTACAAATTATTCAGATTTTATTTCATTCAAAAAAATTATTTTTAAAGTCAAAATATTCATTAAAATAGGTTGTTTTGATCCCAAAATGGCATGTTTTTCTTGCAACAACCTACATAAGAAATTATCAAAAAATGAATAGCCAATTGCCTAGGTACTTGACCTCCTTGTATTGCAAGCTGATTTAATTAGAGTAAGATGGACCCTTTATTTTCATCTAAAATTTTGCATACATGTATTGAATAAGATGTCATATTCTATGATATAGAGACCATTAGAAGAGATTTGGGGGTAGTAGAAGGCTGTTTGAGGCCTATTCCCTTTGATGTTCCCAATGTAGCAAGGAAGCGGGTTGGTTGATGTCAGGGCTATATTTACTTAAAAAAGAATAGAAAAATTGTTTTTAAAATTAAAAAAAGAAGTTAAAAAAAATCAAACACATCCAGGAACTCATAGCCCTCCACTACTCCAAATCTCTTTTAATGGCAATTCTACGTAGAACGCGGTAGAACAAAAATATTACCCCAAAACAACTTGAAGTTTGTTGAACCTATCTAGAGCTAAGGAATGAAAAGCAATTTTTTTTCTTTTACTTAACCCCTAAAGGACCAAGCCGCGTTTTTTTGGCAACATAGCAATTTTGGGGAGCTCACTACGAATGGATTTTTCATTATTTTTCTTTGAAATTTTTACACAACATGTGTTCAAGGAGTAGCTTTAAGGTCCAACAATTTTCATAATATGTGACTACACCGTTAATGAGTTATTGCATGATATGTGATTTTCTTTAAACTTTAGGCAGCCCGGGCAGTTCAAAAAACTTCTTTAAAAATTACTTTTTGAAAAAATAAAAATTTGAAATTGGTTCTTTACAATTATATATAAGTGGAAAATTTTGAATCGTTCCATTTGGATTAGTGAGCTAAAAGTTATGAGGAGTTTTAGTATATGGGTAGGTATGGTTTTCAAAGTTAAATAATCTAGTACCACGATGTGCTGAAAAACTTGTTTTTTTTCATTTTAAATGCAGATATCTTGCAATCTGTGTAGTCAAAAGTTTTGAAATTTATTCCAGACATTTTTATATTGGTTAGGTGTAAGAATCTATGGTTAGATGTGAAAAAAAAAATTCAAATATTTTTACTCTTTGCCATAGAAATGGTAATTACAAGTATTTTTTCACATAAAAAGGCATCGGGCCTTTAGAGGTTAAGAGTACTAATCTTAGCAAGAGAGCACATAATGTTTACTTGGTGTAAAAAGTTCAACATGGCCAACAAACATCTTTAATCTTAGCCCTCTAGAAAACGTGTGGACACAATTATGGTACGTTCGCACTTGATGCTAATTAAAATTTTGGTGTCATTACAGAGGGGGTGGTTAGACACAGTATCCCATTGAGCCTCTTTGGGGGGCAGGGCTGGGATGCGGGCAGATCAAGGGCTGCTCCATAGCCCTCTCAGGACCCCACAATCTGCTTTTAATTTTGGTTTAAAATTGATTTTTCCATCAAAGTAAAATAGGATGAAATAGTACACAAGATTTTCAATTGAAAAAATAGAACCAATGATATGGATCTTGTGCCACACATTCCATTTCTTGTGCCACTTATTTAGTGTAGCCCCGTAGCCAATTTTCGGTTGAAGTTGGAGTGGAGAGAAGCTCTTTATACTAGTCGAGTAGTGGTGGGTGAAACAAAACATGTGGGATATGTGAATTAGGACAAAAAAAAGCTCCTCCACTCATGGTTAAGTGGAAACGCAGGAATTGTGATAAAAGTCAAATTTCAGACCTCATTTAGACATAGTAGACTATATTTTTTCAAAAAACTTCAGACCAAGAAAAGTTGGGGAATCAAGTTCAATTTTATCTCCAAAAATCCGTTTGAGATTTCAATACTCTACCTAAAAGTTATGAACGAATTTCAGAGGAGGTGTTTGAAAATGTTCAAAAAAACGTCCCTTCCACCCCACCCCACCCCMCCTAGAATTTGTCTAGAATTGTTACATGAGGCTTCAAAATCTCAAGCAGATTTCTAGAGATAAATTTTAGCTTGCTTCTTCCATTTCTTCTAGTTCAACTTTTTCTTGAAGGAAGCTATTCTACTATGTCCAAATGAAGTCTAAAATTTAACTTTGAACACAATACTTGTATTTCTAGTTACATTTCAAATTCTTAAGAATTTTAAATCTATATTTCATTGTTATTGAAACAACATTACAAACACAAAGTAGCCACTTTAGGTTGTCTTAGCAATGTCTCAAGTTATATTGAATCAATGTTGTGAATCAAAGGTATTTTTTCAATAATTCGAATATGGTGGTGTATGAATATTGAATCAACAATTATTCAAAGGTATTGTTTCAACATTTTTAATATGGTCGTGTCAAATATTGAATCAACAATTATTCATGGTTGAATCCTTTGAAATCATATTCTACAAGGGTTTATCAAGACTTCAAAATAAAAAAATATAGTTACTTCATTGTGTGCTTGTAAGTGCTTGTTCTATTTTAATTGATTCATGCTTTCAAGTTGAAATGTTGAAATGTTACTTTGTTTGATGTTCAAATTAATGATTAGAAAATATTCATATCAAGCTTCTAATATCTTTGATGATTATTATTTGTCAAATCGATTAAAAAATACATAAATTTTAAGTACTTGAAAAGTACAATTTTTTTTCATTGATTGAATATGCAATTGCACATTGTTTGTATGAAGAAACTACCAAACTCTTGTAGGATTTTAGTAGAAGTCAATAGGGTACTCTAAAATTTCCTTCAAGAAAAAGTTGAACTAGAAGAAATGGAAGAAGCAAGCTAAAATTTATCTCTAGAAATCYGCTTGAGATTTTGAAGCCTCATGTAACAATTCTAGACAAATTCTAGGTGGGGTGGGGTGGGGTGGAAGGGACGTTTTTTTGGACATTTTCAAACACCTCCTCTGAAATTCGTTCATAACTTTTAGGTAGAGTATTGAAATCTCAAACGGATTTTTGGAGATAAAATTGAACTTGATTCCCCAACTTTTCTTGGTCTGAAGTTTTTTGAAAAAATATAGTCTACTATGTCTAAATGAGGTCTGAAATTTGACTTTTATCACAATTCCTGCGTTTCCACTTAACCATGAGTGGAGGAGCTTTTTTTGTCCTAATTCACATATCCCACATGTTTTGTTTCACCCACCACTACTCGACTAGTATAAAGAGCTTCTCTCCACTCCAACTTCAACCGAAAATTGGCTACGGGGCTACACTAAATAAGTGGCACAAGAAATGGAATGTGTGGCACAAGATCCATATCATTGGTTCTATTTTTTCAATTGAAAATCTTGTGTACTATTTCATCCTATTTTACTTTGATGGAAAAATCAATTTTAAACCAAAATTAAAAGCAGATTGTGGGGTCCTGAGAGGGCTRTGGAGCAGCCCTTGATCTGCCCGCATCCCAGCCCTGCCCCCCAAAGAGGCTCAATGGGATACTGTGTCTAACCACCCCCTCTGTAATGACACCAAAATTTTAATTAGCATCAAGTGCAAACGTACCATTAGAAGACCATGATATCGTAACTCATCCTATGATAGACCAAATGGGAGCCAACCTTTTACATGCATGCAAAATTATTGTAGAGGTGCACATTTCAGAACTAGAATGTAAAGAGTTGCCTCCCATTTGGTCTATCATATGGTGAGTCACCTCATATAGAATGAGTTTATTTAGGGAAGAACTTATTGAATCGATGCGAAGAACATGGGAAGGGTATCTACCGGGACATCCATGCTTGAAGTTTTCAATTCATCCATGCCTCATACAATGAACTAGGCTGTAATTTGTGCCCGAAGTGGATGTGCTAGATGGTAGTCCCGTAGCAATACATTACCCAATTCTTGTCAATTCTTTCCAAAATTTCAACATGGAAATGTTTTATATCTTGAAAATAAACAGCATGATTGATCTCTCCAATACTCACTTTGTAACCTTTTCTGTTGTAATGGAATTTTGAGCTAATTAGTTGAATACCAACAATTTCAAATCTGTTGGTTTGCATGAGTTTTCAACTTCCAAATCGAAAGTGACTAAACCGCTTCTTGCAATTGCAGGTGACTGCCCTTCTCCAATCTTCCCCATCTTCCAAAACGCCGCATTTGAATCACAGTCATCACCACGCATGAGCTACATGTAACCAATTAGTAGACTGACAGAGGGTTCATCAGCATCTGAATCGGCTTGGTTTGCAATCTGGCCAGGGCGGGATTTCAATCCTTGAATCTGATTGAACTCTGCGGGAGCCTGGCCATTGCTAAAATAACATGGCTGCGTGAATATATATATACCGGTTGTTAATTATACGTCTGCAGGCACAAGAATCAAATGCATCGTCAGAAGACACCGACAGGTAAGTTAGCTACTGTAGCTTGTGCATCTCAGGCTTTTTACTGTTGTGCATTCTTCCAAGTGTGAACTCTCAATTTTGCACATTCAAACAGACATAATTTTTTATTTAGGAGCCGTCAACCAGGAAAATCATCCCTTGCGTGAACTAATATATATATGAGGTTGTTCACCATATCCCTAGCTAATCCATGTCCCCAGTCGATCGCACACGAAATTCTTCATCCGACAGAGATAAAACGACTTGCACGTACAAGAGTGTTGAGAATCGCGACATGCGCGCGTGCRCCGACGATCACATGTCCGACGACTTCAGCTATGGTGGCCATGTCTAGCTACTGTAGTGAAGCACCGATCGATCGAGTCTGGGTCGATCGGGCTTCAATTAATCTGCACCAAGCGCGCCGCTGCCGCCGCATGTTCAACGATAATCAACACAGATGCCGAATTTCGTTAAAATGGCGATATTTCGTTATTTTGGCGCTTTTAACACTTCAGCCCGTGCAGTCTGAAATCTAAACCCTTCATAGATTTTTGGAATTTATACCTGTCTTATACTTTTGAAATCTATACCTGTGCTAGATGTTTCAGACCGCATAGTTTGAAATCTAAACATGCCATAGATTTTTGGAATTTATACCTATCTTAGACTTTTGAAATCTATATCTGTGCTAGATGTTTCAGACCGCATAGTCTGAAATCTTAAAACGCCATAGATTTTTGACATCTCCAAATGTCGTAGATGATTCAAAATCTATACTTATCCTCCATTCCATTTAAGCAGTTCAAGCTACAAGGTTGAAAATGGCACATGGAATACCACCACTTTAATGAAATTTGCCATACAGGTTTAATTGTAAGCCTGGCAACTAATTTTGATCATTTTGCAATCCAGTAATTTTATGGCGAATTTCATTAAAATGACGATAGTCCATTATTTTGGCACTTTTTACAGTTTAGACCGCATAGTCTTAAATCTAAACCCATCATAGACTTCTGAAATCTATACTTAACTTAAATTTTTGAAATCTATACCCGAAGTAGACATTTCAGATCATGTGGTCTGAAAACTAAGAGTGCCATAGATTTTTGACATCGATATCTTAAAATCTACACCTGTCCAGAATGTCACTTCACAATTTAGATTGCGCGGTCTGTAATTGGCACATGGAATACATCCATTTTAATGAAATTCGCCATCTTTCTAGTTATGCAGACCAGCTACTGTAATTTAGACTGTTGATATGCAGACTGTCTGGGTCCATCAACTAGCTCATGCATGCACATCAATCASTGAACTTGTTCGTTCATCATAGASGTCATGAAGAATTGAAATATCAATGTTRAAAATGACTCAATGGCACAAATTTTATGCCGTCCAACTGGTTCAATCTAAAACCTTGACGTACTGTGTCTCTACTGATAGAATTTCAAGCGCTATATGGCGAATTTCATTAAACTGGCGGTATTCAGTCTGCCATTTTCACTGCTGAAGTTTGAACTGCTTAAGTGAAATCTAGGACTAGTATAGATTTTATGTCATCTACGACCTATGTAGATGTCATAAATCTATTACATATTTAGATTTCAGACTGCGTGATCTGAAACACCTAGTACATTTGTAGATTTCAGTTATCTAAGACAGGTATAGATTTCAAAAATCTAGGAGGGGTTTAGATTTCAGACCGTGCGGTCTGAACTGAAAAAAGCGCCAAAATAACTGAATGCCGCCATTTTAATGAAATTCGCCATCTATACGCTAAACGCTGAGACATAGATAACGTCACTCACCAGATTGTGGAAGAAGCACAAACGCGACCTCCCGTTCCTCTCACTTTCCTTACTTCAATTCCATAGTTCGATCGAAATCAAAATTATCGTACACCGAGAGACGAGTTTTTGAGATCGGTAACAGTTATATCGATCTCAGCTCGTATTTGCCTCGCAGCTCAGGAAGTCAAAACTTAGTCAATTTAATGCATTGCATTGCCTGTGCAGTCAGTGCTGCACCGTAGTACCTTACAGTAGCCCTACATCAGTGTTAGGGTCGGCGCAAAGAATACGATATATAACACATATACAGTGACCTTCAAAACTGTCCCGGCCTGAATTTTTAGTTTAAAAATTTGTTGAGTCACCAATCTGTGATGATGTTTTGGACTGACAAAGATATTACAATCTAAGCTTAACTTATTTTCAGTAAGCTTTCTMCAGTAAGTTACAAGTCAAGKTTTACCACTTGTCTCTTTTTTTGGGTTCAACCTCACAAGGAAAGATGACGAGCTAAACCATTGTCAGAAGGAAAGCAAAAAGAAGTACTTTCTGTTCTCCTCAAAGGTTCTAGTGGARTAGATGTAAGGCAATATGCTCTGTAAGCTACTCTGAAAGCAATCTCTGGCATAGAATTTTCTTTTTCAATGTACCAAAAMTSTACATTTCAAGGGGTGGTAACCGTTGCTTTTMGTGACCAYTGCATTTCAACTTCAAAAATTAGTAACTAATTCCAAGAAGGTCCAATAAATATGAAATGACTTGGATTGGATGTCAGTTCCATTTTCCTTCCTACRAAAYCTTTAGAATGAAAATAGTTTCAAGGAATRTAGCTTCCCTCCAAATGTAATYAGTTAGACTTCAAAGGTCACTTCCAGATTGTACTACCTTAGAAAAGACTTCAATTGTTAGTAAGTCACAAGTGTGCATAGGCTCCGCAAGAAGCATTTTCCGGATGCGAAACTCTTAGTTGGAGGGATACCACGCAAGATGATTGATGGATGAGTCGTCAGTCGTATTGTACAGTACAATACCCGGCAACTCTCAATTGTCCACCTCTATTCTACGATTCCAAAAGAAATTGCAAAATGTATTGTATGATTAATATTTTTCAAATTGCATAATTATCATTCAATCCTTATGCAATGTCAATCAAGCATACCAAATTTGGATTTTAGCAAACCAAAACTCTATTTTAGGTGAATTGTTTCATTAAATTTTAATGATTTTACACAAAAATTCATTGAAAAAAATTGATGATGAATTTTTTCATCCAATTTTGGCAATATGTAGGAAACACCCATACACACATCTTTCCTCTAATAAGCATCTCCAAAAGGTTTTAGAATTTCCTCACAACAGTTTTAAAAGTTGAGGTGACAATGTCCAAATTTTGAAAAATAGATATTTCTTCATTGTAATTAGATTTTGGCAAAGCAACTCTACCATCATGATTAAATGTACAAAACTAATAACAATGTGAAGTTCAAATAGCAAAATCTAATTACAATAAAGAAATATCAATTTTTCAAAATTTACACATTGTCACCCCAAATTTTGAAACCGTTGTGAGGAAATTCTAAAACTCTTTGGAGATGTTTATTGAAGAGAAGATGTATGTGTGGATGTTTCTTACATATTGCCASAATCAAAATYAAAAAATTCATCRTCAMTGCTCTTCAATGAATTATCATGWWAAACTATGTATTTTAAATGAAGTAATTCACCAAAAATGGAGTTTTACTTTTTTGAAACCCAAATTTGGTATGCTCAATCGAAAATTGCATAGGAATTGAATGTTGATTATACAAGACAAAAATGTCAATCAAATTATACATTATGCAAAAGTCTTCTCCATGGCTGAATGGGGTGGACGATTGAGAGTTGCCGGGTACTGTACAGTCTCTGCTTGCGAGCCATATAATCTCGAAAAGCTGTAAAATTTCGAATTTCTGGGACATCAATCCATGGTCTACCCTGAGCTCGAAACTCCGGCGGCTCTATTTGCTTCCATCCACGAGTACCAATGTTGCGAAGTTCGTTCTTCCAGAGGAGTGTTTGCTTTTGGGCGTTTGCTTCTGTCCCACAGTCACAACATCGTGCGACCTGGCCAGCCGGAACAACAGAATACAAGTCTTCGATGCATCCCACGAACTCCACGTTGTCGACGACACCCAGGTCAAAGATGAATACATATTTGGGGTACGGATTCTGGACCAGCAAGTAGAACTTGAGGAGAGTGTACTCGAGCGYGGAGAAGATGCCACGTCCCAGCTTCTGCGTCGACATCGAATCGAATAGGTGGAGAACACCGGCTGGAGTTGAGTCGGAGATGGGGTCCATTTGCAAGGCAGCGAAGCCTGCGTTCGCATTGCATTGGCGATGCAAGCTGCGGGTGATCTGTTTGTATGTCTTCTAAGTAAATGCGCCTACTCACACATGCGGTKGTACGTAGTAAGATACACTCACGGGTTATAACCTGCAATCGCAGACGGACAATTCCACCTGTTGGTCGTGGAATTATAAACCGCCACAAACTTAATAAGTTCTTGAGAAGCAAAATCACTTAGTAACTGTTGGCCTCGTCGTCGACCACCATGCCCAACTGCACGCTGTGATAATTATACACAAGTCGCCATGACGTCCACCCCATGTCTTCACAATTCGCTGCCGGGAGTTCCCTGTGTAGTCTTTCGTCAGCGGGTTGCACGCCAGCAGACGAGTCCATGCCAGTTAGGGTCCGTCRAACTCTGCCAATGGTCAAATCCATTCGCATTGCGCCATTCCGGAGCTCAGGTGTCCGGGGGGGGGGTCGTTGGTTTCTGCTACAGGCTCAATTGTTCAGCCGAGGGCGTCGTCGTCTCGGGATTCATCTCTTCCATTCGCATGGTCCAAACAAGGAGCAGACCACCTGCACTGGCAACAATGTGGTAGAGCATAAAGTTGGCATAGCGCCAGTCTTAAACCCTAACCTTGACGTCACGGGCCGCGTGTCGTCCCCGCCCAGCCTGCCAGCCTCTGCGAGTCTTTGCGCTGCGTGCGCTGTGGCTGGGATTCTACACTGACCATCTTCAAGCGGAACTGCAACGACATTGAAGACACAAGTTGATTAAGTACTCAGCATTCTCGATCTATCTCCTTGAGAAATCAATGCTTAGTTCTGGAAAAGGCTGAGTAGAGATTAGAGAATGTGATCGTCATATTACTAAAGCTCTATGCACAAAAGAGTGCAAGGGCTTTGTTTTAAGGCGTTTGGACTTGCGATGTGAAAAGTGTGAATCTTCCAAAACAAAAGGTGATTTAATTCAATTTTCCGATTCACAAAAATATTTGAAATTCAATTTTACTTCCACACCAAAGGTCCAAACGCCACAAAACAAAAAGTCCGTGCACCCCTCCTTGCAAAGATCTTTCGAGTGACACCAAAAAATAAATCTTTCAGACTTATCAACGACTAAGTATGAGAGTTTTTTATTACCACTTTGGGCACTTATGAAGGGTAGAAGTACTGACGTGCACCTCTCACAAATAAAACAAACTCACTTTGTTGCACTTATATGAAAATTATGAAAATTCTTCGATTTACTTTAAATTCCATTGCCACAACAAAAATAGAATTTAAAAAAGATCCACTTTCTGAGCTTGTCTATTCAATTTCTATTTTTTTTAGTTATTTTTGTATACTAGTTTATTTTCTATTTCTGTTTCTGAATTGGAAAAAATAATAATTTAATATTTTAATTTCTACTCCTAATCTCTCTTTCTCATGTTCAATTTTATAATAATTTATTTTCTATGTCAATTTTTATATTGAATTTTTTTAATATAAATTTCAAAATTAATTATTAAAAATTGAAAATCCAAAAAATAATGTGTGCATTTCAATTTAGAAATTAAAATAATAAATAATTTTGGTGGTATTTTAATGCAAAAATAAAAGAAACTTGCCTTTTGCACTTATATTAAAATTCTTTAATTTTTATTTTACGAGGATTCATTTCTATCTCCTTCTTTTATGTTGAAATATAAATATATATATATGTATATATCAAAATGTATTAAGAAATTGAAAATCCATAGAAAAATGTATGGATTTCGGTGAAAATTAAAATGATAATTTTGGTGGTATTGTAATGCAAAAATAAATAAAACATGCTCTCTTTATTTCATTATTTTAATGTAATTTATTTTATTTTATAATAAATTATTTTCTATCTCCATTTTTTATGTTGAAGTAATTATATATATTATGAAACCAGATTTCCTATATTCCATTTTCCATGCTTTAATTCAATTTATAGTCTTAAAAATTGCTAACAAATCCCTTACGTGTTCAAAATAGGACTCTTTTTTTGCCTGTACGGTGCCACATTGCACCAAAAACAATTTAGCTAAAAAATAGCAACAATTAGTTTGTAAAGTTCTTCGCTAAAAAACTTTGGTTTAATAAAAATTACTTGGATAAAATCACCAAATTATGGATGAAAACTGAATTATGAACATGTAATATGTGCTAATGTGATATTTTCTTTTTAATACATGGATGAATATTGAAATTTGGAGCAGCACTATAACATTTTATATCGCTACTGTGGCACTTCATAAAAAATGAAAAACTAGAATTGGTTCAAAAACAACAATTTTTAGTACAACTTTTAGTACAACCTTTGTTGATTCAAGCTCTCCAATGATATTAAAAAAATGACTTGTGGGTGATTGCAAGAAAGACCCCCCTGTTTTTGTAGCATTTGGCATAGCACTTATGTTTTTCTTGAGAGTATTGTAAAATTAGAAAAAAAAAAAATTTTAAATGTAAAAAATATATTTGATGTATATACTTGTAAGAAAAAGGTACCGTGTGAAGGAAAAACGTAGGAAAATTTTCTAAGTAGGAGAACTAGAAAAGTGCAAAGTTTCATGAAAATAGGTGTTTTGATGTTTTAATTTGTAGAAAATAAGAAATGTAATTTAAAAAAAACTAAAAACTAGCAATTTGGAAGAACTTTATGATAAAGAGATTTCACTATTGAAATAATGATCTTAAAACCATCTTGAATGTTCAGAAGTGAGCACGCAGGAGAGCCCAATTAGCACGCATGTAGAAGACATAAAATAATGTTTTTTTAGATTCCCTTTGGCAGATGCATGCCCACCTAGTGTAGGAATAGACCACAAAAATTTCTGCTCTGGATCATTAATTTTGGGCACTCCCCAGTACTAAAAAACTCTAAATTGCAGAACGTGACAAATTAGCTAACTTGAAATTTAAATATAAAATGATTGTTTAAAATTTCTAAAAAATGAGAAATCTAATTGCTATCAAGCAAAACATCTCCAATAAAATTCTCAAGTTAATTGGTCTCATACTTCAAAAGTTATAGTGGATGGAAACTCCGCAATTCAAATTGTGACGCAAAATAGTACAAGGCCATATTCGTTATACTGAGACCTTTTGCAGTCTCATTTCTATCTTTGACTCGAAGATAAACTATTTTATCTCTTTACTAGTATTTTTTTATAAATAGATAACAATACCAACTTTTAGAATGTCATTATAAAGTCACTATTTGAGCATTGTTTATTTTGGTTTCAATTACTATTTTTTTAAATGAATTTTGAATAACTAGCATTTTGCCTCAAAATCTGCAAAAAGTCTCAATATAACAAATATGGCCTTGTACTAGTCTTTCTTGCATTCACCCTGGTGAGTGCATAGCGAGGGATATCTCAACGTTACCTACAAAACAAACTAGAACAAATATTACTATTGTATTTTTACTCTAACTTTTAGTCAACTTTTACTTTGCTTATACATAAGTAAACAAAGGGTGCAAAGCCTCTACACTCTTGATTGATAATGAATCAAGTGGTCAAACTCTCTTCTTTAAGAGCAACCCCAGTAGTGAGTTCCCTATCCCTAAAAATTTAGGGAGGGCTCCTCAAATAGAGATAGGGATACAGAACCTTCAGCGCGCTAAGCTTTTACAAGTTTTGTATCCCTAAATTTTACAGAATTTGGAAAAGTTGCGCTCCAGTTTTGTATCAGGAGCCTCTTTTGCAGGATTCGCCAGGTCTCATTTGTATCTGAGGTCTCGAACTAAAGTAGGGAAAGGGATACGGAAGTCCTCGTGGGGATGCTCTAAGGTATTGATATGAAAGTTTTGTTTTTAATTGATTTAAAAACTCAATTCTTTTACTTTTTCTTTTTTTCTCTCCCCCTCTCCATCTTTTTGCTTTTCTATCTTAGAGTAGGTCCTGGCAGGCCCTCCCAAGCACTAACTGCCACCTCACTTGCCCCCCAAACTATAAGCTATGAAAAAATCAATACCATCTCTAATTTGATTTGGAGCACTACTGAAGATTTTTTCACTGGTTTATGTTGAATTTAGTATCACAATAGAACTTCTACTAAAATCTAGGCCAAGACCGGTCTGACACATTCATGTAGAGAGGTTATTACATTAATGGAGGCTCATTTGCCTTCATAACCTTTGTATGTGGCTCAGGCCAGGAGCAGTTGGACAAATTATTGAAGAGAAGTTTTATCAGTTCCGAAAGTCTCTGAAATTTATTAGAAGTTCTATTATACCTGCATATAACAATCCCTCCTAGCCAGGAATTTGCAAATTATTTGAAAAATCCTTGAAACTGCATGAGAATTGGCAAGAATAATAAATACCTCCTATGCACACTTAACTCTCATAACACACCTTCTTGAGATTTTCATGAGCACCAACATCACTACCACATGCTCAATAGTCATACTGTACTCTGCTAGCAATAAATTAAAGAAACACAGTAATTGTGACAGAAATTATAATACCAGTAGTAGAACAATATCGGCTTTATATCTTTATGTATGCTTGTATTTGATAATTATCAAGCTCTTACAAAAGATTGTCCGGGATTCATGAAATTGATATTTATGGCAAATTTCAATAAAATAGCGGTATTCCGTTATTTTGGCACTATTTTTAGTTCAAACCATGCAGTCTCAAATCTAAACTTGTCATAGATTTTTGTAATTTATACGTGTTCTAGATCTTTGAAATCTACAACTGTCCTTGGCTCCTAAATTTCAAACTCTCAGTGACCAACAATCGTGCCTCACCGTGAGAATAAAGCAAGTTTTGACTATATGGGCCATCAACCTCACTTCGTCACCATGACACAAAACGAGGTTAGGCACTGGTTTGATCCATGCCGCCCGCAACAACAAATTTTATAATGAAATTCAAATCCATAAGCCACAACACTTAAGCCTTCAAAATCTCCTCCAAATTTCAACTCCTTTGCTAAACTTTGATTTGATGCCACCAATGTTCTACAAGTTCAAATGAAATGAGTGATCGCTTTTTGGAAAGCTAATACAATTTTCTACTCTTCCTTCAAATCTCAAATCAATCTGACACTCTGTCCAACTTTTATGGGCACCTAAAGTTTCGGCCTTTGAAATTGAGGGCAACAGACCCCTTTTTCACTTCGACACTCACAATTTACTAATACAGACTTCAAATAGAATAAATGATAGCTTCATGAAAAGCTAACAAAATATTTTTTACTATCTCCAATTTTCATTACAAACAAAATACATGTCCGTCTTCTATGGTTGTTCAAAGTCTCTGCCCTTCTATATGGAAGACAACAGACCTTTCTGTACTCAAACTAGTACAACTTTTGAATGCCAATTTCAAATCGAGCAAGTGAGATCATTTTAAAAACACAACACCATAATATACAACTCTTTCAATTTTTATTTCAAAATTCGTAAAACTCAATACACTATGACTCCTCAAACATTTGAGCTTTACAAATACAACGAGAGAAACGATGAATAGTGCCATTTTTTTTCTCCACCTTATTTTCTACCTTAACCCCTGAACGTCACAGGGGATGTTTTTTGGACGTTCAGACTCGGAAGAAGTTGTTCCTCAAATATTATAATCTGAAAGTCTGGAAGTTCGATTCTCTTAGAATTTGCACGTTCACATTATGCAAGTAGTTGGCTTCAAAATTCAATGGTGAAGTCCTCAGTAATTAAGCCATGCATGTTCAAATTATTCTATCAAGCGCAGGAAGTTCCTCAATTCCATTGTTTGGTTGTGATGTTCAGGGGTTAACCATCTAAGTCAAGTGGACTTTAGCCCATACTTTAATCATGTGGCTCCCCTATCATTAATTGATCATCTATTTTGACTACTAATCTCATTCTACATCCTTAGCTAAATAATAAATCACTCCAAAATTACTCGAAGGCAAACTATTTGTATATTTCCGTCCTACAGCTTCACATATATAAAATAAAATTTTAATTATTTTTAAATAAAATATAAATGAATTAGGATCTAACGTATGTCTATTAAAGGTAAAAAAGTAGAGTTTCAATTGCAATACCACTCCATCTTCAAGAACTTGAAGATTTCTTTGATGGTAATTGTCACATATTCTATACAATCTACCTTAGTTAAATGATMGACTGGTCATTCTAACCAATGTTGATAGCCACAATTTTTTTTTACAAGCCTAACCATACAAAAATATTAGTCAACATCAAGACTCTCCAAACGTCCTTCGAATGTCACTTCTCGACTCTCGGGCTCAATACATCCAACTTACAACAAAATCACCGATGCTCGAGCATTGCGCTAAAAGTTCCTGTGCTATCGCTACTCCAATCGACGTTGCTTTGGTGGTTGAGAAGGCCTAGCTTTTTCTTGTGGACTTTCATGAGGTGGTGCAAGACTTAGTGACAAAAAAGGTTGATCCGGCAATTGCAACAAGGAAAATTCAATTCAATCTTCAGTTGAGGTTCTTCATCTTAGGACTCAGAAAAAAGCCTCTAGTTCGATATAGAAAAATCCAAAGTAGAAAACAAAGAAAAGCTATATTTATCTGATGAAGCTCTTTGATGACCTTCTTTATTATAGTTTGTTCTCTAGAAAAAGGCGTCATTTTGAAGATACTTCAACTGACGTCATCTTTTACACTACATCATTGTATTCAAATCCATCTAAAAACATGTAAATATATATTTTTACATAATGCTTGCATTTACAATGCGACACCATATTGTTCTTCTTCAATTTCATTACATCTCATGACTTTTGCTTTCCAAATATTTCAGTAGATGGATACCAGTACTACTATATACTATATACTCAAAAGATGCAGGCAACATGTGCTTGCATCTTCCTCGCCCTTGTTGATACCGGTACTAAGGTAGGAGGTCCATAAAGCACCCATCTAAGGGCTAAAGCTGAATTTTGACAAGGTGAAACGCTTGAAATAATTTCCAGTAAATTTTCCTCGAAAGACAAGTGGAATTTGCATCTAACTCAAGTTGTTTCATATTTTTTGGAGCTTTGTGAAATTTGTTATGATTTTTGAAGTTGTATAAAAGTGCATTTCAATGGGCTCTAAAATCGACCACCTCCTCAAATGTAGACCGCTTGTACATTAAAGTGTGCAAAATGTACCTCTAGAACCTGATTAGTTTTAGAACCTGCTCCATTTTAGGACCTCCTACCTTACAATCCGTTCAAATGGTTGCAGTCTTTCCTTTAATTACATCACATGTTGCACGCATGGAATGGAAATTAGCTATACCTGAAGAAAGTACAGGCATGCATGTGTATCTCAAGCTTGTCAAGAAAGCCCAGAAGGCCGGTTGATTACAACGTGAACAAAATGACAAACTTTCCTGTTACTTATTAGCAAGACTATACATGTCAAGTTCATAAACCTAGCACGTACTCCCAATGTCATCATAAAATTGATTAACTTAGACTCTCAGTTAGTATGAATGTGCAACAAAAAGAGAAACGAGAAAACTGCTTCCGTTACTGTGCTAGCTAACATAATTAATAATTCCAAAGCTCTTATCATACCAGCCCGAACCTGTAACAAATTCGCTTCATTCGAAATCGGACTCAGACTTTTTCGAGTATCAAAATGACACAATGTTCAAAGTGCGAGCATTCAACAGGGACCCAAACTTGAAACCCTAATTTGCAGGAGTGTCTTTGGGGTTTCAATTAAACTGGACCTAACTTACATAAACAAATGTCAGGTGATAACAGGAAGGAAGTTGGACACAGTTCATTTTTCTGTGCCGAAACTGCAAACAAGTCGGGGACTGAGTCGTATTCCAAGCWATTATGTAATCTGCTACTAATTTGAGGAAATTACGAGGTAACATTTTACAGGAGCAAGAAGTTGTATGTATGAACAACAACAAAATGAAGTTGTGTCATACTCGAACCCAATGTCAGCTACGGAGTCACTTCTGCTGGGCTCCTAAAAGTCAGGCAATTGCAATATCACCAAACAAGTTTCAAGCATCTCATTCAGTTGGAAATTAAAGAGATTGTAGCACACGATCTCAAGTAAACCCTAGCCTCTCTCTGCAAAAAATGCACTCGTACTCAAATATCTCGAATGTGCGTGCCGGCATTCCTTTCAATCCATTGTAGAACTGAAACTGTCGCAAACTGGATTTCGAGGCACACAACTTCGATTCTAATGGAGCTACTAATTTAAACAGGCAGGAAGGCGAAAGTATGGATAGCACATTGCCAAACGATGCGTACCGGGAGCCAAAACATGGAGCTGCGGGAGACCAAGATCGATGTCGGCCTGAAGAAGCTCTAGAGAAATCTGCAAATTCCGTCAGCGTCTGGTGAAATTATTAGTAAGAGTATTGTGTCAACCCAACAAATAGATTTACATGAGTTAAGCCATTTCTCTACAGTCAGATTCTTGCTTTCAACTTGCAAGATGAGCATGTTTGAAGTAAGTACTCCAAAAATGTAGTTTCCCTACTCAATGTAGAAGTGAAAGCATCCTGAAACTTGGAAAGGGCAATTCAAAAAAACGGTAAGCGAATTCATTTCCGTTACAGACCCAACATAGAAGTTTGCTCTAGAATCGAAGCCAGAAATTTCAACCCACAGCCATTGAATGCCTTTCTCTAATCTCGTACACCTCGACGTTGCAACAATCAACTCGTATCCAATCCAATTAAGAACTCCCCAGAGGCTGGATTTGTTCTTCAAGAGGCTGAAACAAAGACTCTGTGACCCAAGATCGAGAACATCAAATACATTCAGCACTGAATCAATCACCAGCAAAGGCTGAGTTACATCAGACAGTTTCACAACATCTCCCTCCGAGCCCTAAGCAGTTCTACAGCAAGTTCGACATTGCCCCCAGCAACCTCTGATTCGGCAACTTCCAGAGATTTGTCCTGAATCTCTCATGAGCTGCAAAACAGCCCCGTCTTTTAACGCTAAACTTCCAGATGATGAACACTAATCGCCACATTCTCAGATAATATAATTACATGGATATCCAAAACTCCGTAAGTCCTACAAAAATGACCTAAAATATTTCCTCTTGCAAACTTCAAGAAAAGTTGTGCCTGGAGTCGCATAATGTCTCCAAAAGCTTGAATAAAATTGACATCTAAAACTCTTCAAAGCGAAGGAGGGGTTCAACATTCACAATTGAAAGGGGCATTGGGAGAATTGAACTCCCGACCTCTTGCACCCTAAGCAAGAATCATGCCACTAGACCAAATGCCCGCTCCTCTTTCCGGCTCTCTGCCGCTATTCCCGGATGAGGTGATGTTCTCAGATTTTCGGCAACTGTATCTGTTATTCAACAGCAAAACACGTGGCAGAACCCCCCCAAGAAATTACATTAAAAAATCCAAGAAATAAAATGAAAATAGTATTTCCAGAGACCGACCGACGGAGTGCTGGAAACGCCATCGAAAATCACGCCGAAAGCCCGGCACCCAGAACCCATGATCCGAAGGTGGGCGCCTGCCGTGCTTGCTGACAATTGCTGATGAGTCAAAGGTCATGACGAGTTACTCAGATTCAAGAGTTTGAAATCTGAAAGCGCCGAGCTTTGAACTTTCAGTTGGACTTTGGAGTCGGTGCTCTCTGATTGCAGTTCCGACAGAAAGTGTGAAACCAATAATAATGACCGGCCATGGCTGTTTTGTTTTCTCATTCTTTTTTAATACAGTGGCTCTGCCACTTGTTAAAGAAAAGAAAAGAAACAGAAAAAAGAAAAAAGAAAAATCCATACGAGAAGGGAGAGGCACCCAATGGCGTCCATATACCCCCAAATGCCGTCCCTTTCTAGGTCCTGCATTCATTCTAGAAGGTAAAATGGAGCAGGAATGTAGATTGCTTATTATTTTAGGTCAAAAGAAATAAGTCATGTACTTCTTGCCTACATTTATAGTCTGAAATGATTATGTTGTGTAGAATGGGATAGCACTGGGTGCAAGAATGCCATTGGGTGCCTCTTCCTTAACCCCAAAATGACAAAGGGGACAGAAAGTGTCCTCACACAATTTCAAGCCTAATTCAAAGTGCTGTAACTTTTGCATCCAAGGTCCCAAAGTTGTTTTGAATGTTTGGGAGCAATTCGAAGTTCAAAATTCTTCCATTTGGGGAGTAAAGTAAACTTTGGAGGCTTGTTTCTTCTTCATACAAAGTCCATTTTCAAGAATTCTTTTTGGAAAAGTTGCGCATATTAGTTTGGTTTGTGTGGCTAAAATTTCATGTCAATCCAAGAATTAATGAGTGACTGAGAAGCATTATAGTAGAAGGGAGTTGAGCTTTATATGTGTTTTTTGCAATTTTTCTCAATGATTTTTGACTTTTCAAAGCCGTTTTGTAGACACAATGAGTCAATTGAGTGAATTTTTGCTTCACCGATGTGTTTGTATACTAGTTTTGAATCATTTTGTAGTGTAAAGTTTTTTCATTTGAGTAGATTTAGTAATCAAATTTCAGCTCCAAATATGTTTTGGAGAAAATTTCAGCATCCATTTTCAACACTAAAACATTATGATCTTGCAATCTATGTGGCCAAATGACTTCAAATTTTGTACATGTCATCTACAACATATACACTACAAGATTGTATAGTTGAGATTTGTATAACTTGAAGACATTTGAATCCATAAAGCTTCAAAAGCATTGATGTTTTTGAACCCCCAAAATTGAATGTCACTTTGGGGTTAAGTTGGATTGTTTGTTTCGATTTGTTTGTTACGTTGAGATCTTTTGGATCGTGGGTCCTCTAATTGCATTCTTGGTATTGTCTGAAAGGGCTCGGTGAAAAGTGGTGCACGGGCTTTGTTTCGTGGCGTTTCGACTTACAATAAGAAAGTTATAGATTTTTTAGTTATATTTTCTTTAAAAAAATTTGAAACTTACTTTTACTTTGATTTTGATTGTAGCAACAACACAAGGCACACTGGTAATAATGAAGGCTTTTGTTGACTTGAAAAAAGAAAAATTGTGAATGTAGTTAGATTTCTATTAAAGTAAGTACACCTAAAAGTGCCACTTATTGGTACTACACCTAATTTCTATTTTTAATCTATTTAGATTTTCATATAGTCTTGTTGGCAAATTAAAGCATGGTTCAATGCACCAATAAACGCACCATTTGGATACAATATGCAAAAGTTACTAAAGATCAAAGTTTGTTTGTGAAAGCGCCATCTAGAGTTTGTGTACATGACTGAGTCATGCTTTGGTTTTCTCTTGTTGATATTTAAAAAATTATTGAAATTTTTGTTTGATTTTCATGTAGGTTTTTTTAAATTCATTTTATTTTATTTTCATCTTCATTAGTTTATGATATATAAAATAAGGCCTTAAGCCTATTATTGTTTGGTGTCCATTGGTGCTTTTAAATTTTCATATTCTTGTTGGTGCCCTATTGTTGCATTAGCACCCACAAATATAGGTGGGTTTTAAAAAACAATCTTTTTTTAGATATTCATCCACCATTTACTTTCATTCATCTATAATATCATCTATGCTTAGTAGATTTTGGACACAAATTTGGAAAATATTACCATTTCCTAGTGTAGTGATTTCATCTTATTTTTTTTGCTACAAAATTTTCTAGTATCAATCTCATGTAAGATTTTTGTCAAATTTGTGCAATTAATTAGAATTACAACAAAGTTTTTTGTAGAGTAAATTTATTTATTTTTAAATGTAAAAAACATAAGGGAATATTTGGTGATTATATATAATTCAATGAATGAAATTGCTAAATTCCAATAAATGCTTGGAAGGAATCTCTTTTATGGATGAATGTACACATTTTCGAATGAAGAAATCAATTTTGTCCATATTTTTCATGCATCCTCTCTGAGTATGGATGTAAAAAGCTTCATTGCTATAAAAAAGATTGTATTTAGCATTTTCACAAAACAAACATAATTATGTGTATTTACAATTGTCAAGCTTTAAAAATGAGAAATCTATATTTAACCAAAAAATGACACTCAAATCTAGATTTCAAATACAAAAAGTAGACACAATCAAAACATGAAAGCCTATGAAAGCCAAATATTGCATTTTGATGCATCTAAAAGCTTGGGACTTATTTTTAAATTGTCTAAATAATGCATGCTAAAGTGCATATATTGGAATCTTATTTCACTTGCCGATAAGATTTAGTAAAAAATTATTTTGCATTTAATAGTAGTAAATAAGATCAATTTCTTTCTTGTRGGGACGTTTACATATGCATTTATGTTAATCTTTAAATGCTCCAACATCTATATTCTTATTAACAATGAACAAAGCGTCTTAAGACAAAGTTTTGTCTAGTTAACTTTTTTGTCACTAGATCAATACTTTTATCTTTAAAACACAACCTTCTTTAATAATTTACTTGATAAAATTGAGCTAAATGATGCAATCATGTGTTAAATTAAATGCCAATTCTTCCACGATGTTTGTTAGGTGTTCATCTGCACAATTTTTTATTGATTGGTTTTCACTAAATCCTAATGAAATTGTAAGTCAATTCACGTAGTGGAGATAATAACCAATTGCCAATTCACACCTCGATTGTTGTAATCTTTTGAAACAAAATATACAATTTTCAACTTAAAGATATAAGCACAAATGGTCAATAATTCATTAAAAACATTGAGATGTCAAAGGATTACCCTAGTKCTCAATTATTCACTAGCTTGTTGGATGATGAACATTGTGAAGAGTGTGCTCCATACAATTTTATATTCATTGACAAAGCTTTAAGAGAAATCATGTAACATATCAATGGAACAAAGAAAGAATGCTTTGAATGAATCAACAATATAATATTGGTAGTTACATTGGAGAAGTCTCAATTATCTATTTGGTTTTCATCAAACTACGTCAAGTTTTCATCCACACAATTTTTCATCTATTCATTTTAATTAATATTCATTATCTATAGGTTCACATGAATCCGTTTGGATTGATGAAACTTTTTAAGGGTAACCACCTTGTAAAATGTCAATTTTTTACTATTGAATGTAGTTACTAATATTAGATTGGTCAAAATTTCATATTTTCTTATTAGTAAGTAAAAGGAGGTTCCAATGCACCAAAAAAAACTACTTTTAGATACTATATTCAAAAGTTACAACAAAAGATAAAGTTTTTAATTAGTAGAGGTTCTAAAATTGTTTCTTCCACATAGGTATATATTGATTATGGTAAGGTGATGATGTCGGTTCTCAATTAGTCATACATTTTKGAGATAGTGCCCACTAGGTGTTTTTTTCATTTTTAACGAAGTACCCAAGTGGTGATATAAAATGCTGTAGGAGTACTTCAAATTTCAACATTCTCTTCACATATTGGATTGAAAATATCACATTAGCACATAATCCCTTTGTTTCAAAATGATCTTCCTATTGAACAAAATATTGTGTTAGAAGGCTGAAAATAAAGATATTTCCTTCCAGTTTGAGCTATGAATAGAGTTCAAAGTACTCTTATTGTCTTAAAAGTTTGAGTTCCAAAGTCCTTTTCAAAGTGTAGTTTCAAATTAATCAAAAGTGGAAATTTGGGGGCATTTTTAGAAGTCCATAATTTTGTTTCCATCCACAATCTTGGCAATTCTACAAACATTGTCTTTTTAATTTGAAATATTTTAGACAAAAACMTTCACGGTTAGATGTCGATTATTATCCCAATTTTTTTTAGTGCAATTTGACACTATTTTAGTGTGCTTCTTGAGCCCTTTTTTTTATTTTTTGACAAAATGCTTGGATGGCGAACACTTAAAATTTAGTGAATACTTCAACATGCATCCATCTTTTGAACCCAAAAACAATTTTCAATCATATTCATCCACTTCCAGTCAAATTTGACGATTTCATCCATATTTTAATAGAAATGGAAAATTTACTGAAAAAAAAATATCACTTTATTTTGGTGAAAAGTAAACATTTATTTTGAAATGGTGCAATGTGGTACCATGGTGGGAAAAAAAAGGGCCACCTTACTGGGGCGGTTCATTTGCCTGCAATGATGTGATCCGTAAATCCGTGCTAGTTTATTACAAATTTCCGAAAGTAATATTTCTAATTTTAGTTCGAGGTCTTAATACCGCGCGCTGCGGGCGATGGCGATGACGGAGGAGTCTGCGAAAGCCGCGAGCCCTTGTAAGAGTGGATTGATGCTTTCAATCATTATATTTGTCTTTTGCTTGATGTTTGCATGGATGTAGCAAAACAACCACTTAGAGTTGTTTTGCTAGTCCCAAATAACAATTATAAGCCAAATTTGATTAATTTCAACATCAAAAAGTGCAATAGGAAGATCATTTTGGGACAAAAAAAGAAGGCCAACAGGAAGATCATTATGGGACAGAGGGAGTAATAACTAGAAACCATGCTCAGATGCTTCAATCTCCAAACGATACTTCGAACAAAAACAGGTGTTGTATCACAAAGTGGGTGCTGTCTTCTGGGTGCATAGTGCATAGTGAGGCATGCACCCAAAAGACAGCATTTTTTTTTTATCAACTTCAATCCCCTCGGCAAATTTTTTAAATTTTTAAATTTTTAAAATAAAAACTTAAATTTTTTAAATTTGCGTCCCCCCCTTCCACTTCTTACAATCTTCAAAAGTTTTAGGGATGGACAATCAATATGGGATATCATTTGTGTATTTTGTACACGTGTTTTGTACGTATTCAGGGGGGGTTGGGGGGGGGGGGKATTTTTAAATTTGATCAGCAAATGCCCGGGGGGTATGCAAGATGGGGAGCCATCTTTTCAGTGCATAGGTATCACCTTCCACCTTAACTACAAGCTCGCAACCATGGAAAACAAATCTCAAATGGAAAACAAATGTCAAATGGCATTACAGATAGGACCTCTCATAGTGCATGGTGTCGGGACTTTGCACTAAGGGAGGTTTTTGTATGTCAGTGAATGGCCATTTACAGATGTCCACTTCCAACACAATTTTTCAAAGAATGTTCTTCAAAACGGCCCTAAGCTACCTACAAATTTCGTTACTGCACCTCTCTTAGTGCATGGTGTCGGGACTTTGTATTGTAGGAGGTTTTTGCATGTCCGAGAGATGCATGCAGTGAATGGTCATTTACAGATGTCCACTTCCAACACTATTTTTCAAAGAATGTTCTTCAAACCGGCCCTAACCTACCTACAAATTTCGTTACTGCACCTCTTGTACTACATGGTGCCGGGACTTTGCACTGTAAGAGTTTTTTGCATGTCGGAGAAATGCATGCAGTGAATGGCCATTTACAGATGTCCACTTCCAACACTATTTTTCAAAGAATGTTCTTCAAACCGGCCCTAACCTACCTACAAATTTTGTTATTGCACCTCTCTTAGTGCATGGTGCCAGGACTTTGCATTGTAGGAGTTTTTTGCATGTCGGAGAGATGCATGCAATGAACGGCCATTTATAGATGTCAACTTCCAACACTATTTTTCAAAGAATGTTCTTCAAATCAACCCTAAGCTACCTACAAACTTCGTTACTGCAAGTCTTGCACAAAGAGAGGTTGCAATAAGAGAGGTTTTTACCTGTGTTTTTAACAAATTAGTGAAATACAGTTTCAACAGCTTCTAATGTCCAGCAAAATTTATTAATGGCCGTCACACAACAAATCCATTTCACAAATCCATTTCAGAAATCACTATTTTCCAACTGTACCTGAGAGTGAGAGAGAGTATCACGCAAGTTGTGCATACAATTAAGATTGGGTGCCAAAGAAACCTTTTTATTATTGGTTCATCAGAGCAAGATGGAGACCTCCATCACAAGACTCGGATAGCAACCCATGTTGCAACCTCAACCAGCATGAATAAGGACATGCTAACGGTGACTTATATTAATGGACGTTATCCTGATTTGAGTTAATCCCTTAACGCCTCAATCCTTTTTTTATTTATTTTTTCATATTTTGGTTTATATCTTTGTACAGAAATATCATCTATGGTAGGAGGTCCATAAAGTGATCATCTAAGGGCTGAAACTGAATTTTGGGGAGCGAAAACATCTTGAAATATTTTTCAGTAAATTTTCTTTGAAAGACAAGAGGGAATGGCATCTAACCCAAGTTGTTTCATAATTTTTGGAGCTTTGTGGAATTAGTTATGAAATTATGAAGTTGAAATGTCATAGGGCTCTAAAAGCAACCACCTCCTAGAATGTACACAGTTTGTACATTTTGGTACATTGAAGAAAGAAAAATTTACCTCTGTGTCATGTTTGGTTCAAAATGTGCAGCCGGAGTTCGCAATTTCTTGAAATGAGTTAGTCTATACCTTTAAGATAGTTTGTTTTGTTTTGTTTGATAGGTTGAGATGTAACAAATCGTGAAGTGTCTTGTGGCACTCTGGTACCAATCAAAAGATTTAGGCAAGGAGGATTGCACGCTCTTTGTTTTGTGAAATTTATTGAATATCCAAATTTTATATGAATAAAAAATTTGAATTGAATTACCATGATTTTTTGGAAAATCCATAACTTTCGCATTGCGTGCCACAATGCTACAAAACAAAGCCCTGTACTCTTTTGTGCACAGAACTATCTATTCATACCAAGAACACAATCTCTCACACCCTCTTAAACCGCATCAAAGCCTTTGCAATACTTTGTGCACAAAAGATATTGAATTTGGTTTAGTCTTTTGGTTTTGAATCACTTGGTAGTTTGAAGTTTTTTCATTTGAGTAGGTTTAGAAATCAAATTTCACCTCCAAATGTGTTTTTAAGAAAATTTCAGCATCTTTTGCAACAATAAAACATTATGATCTTTCAATCTCTACGGTCAAATGACCCCAAATTTGTTTCACACCATCTTCAACATGCACACTACAAGATTGTATAGTTGAAATTGTCATACTTCACTATAAATATAGACTTATAGCACTTGAAAAGCAAGGATGTTTGTAGACACGTTTAGGCCTTGGGTGATGAAGGGTTAAGGAAGGTTGTCTTTTCAAGATTCAATTTTTTGCATTGGATGAATGAGAAGTTAGTTGGAGTAAACAACACTTGCAAGTCCTCTTGTCATTGTCCAGAAATTGGACGTCGGAGAGCTTAAGGATTAAGGCACTGTTTGAACATCATCTTGTAAGTCACCACCTAGTCCTGGCAACAACTTGAAAGCAAATTGTTGGGAAGAGATTGAGAGAACTTTTAAAAGAAGGATCCGCCTGCAAATGGTCCATAGCTGAATTTTAAGTGTCTAAAATTTGAATGGGTTGTTTTAACCCTTTTGAAAAAGAAAAAGAGAAAGAAAACAAATGAAAACCTTAGATTGTTGGAAAATTCATACCAAGATTGTTTTGCTAGACATGTACAAAAACTATGTCAACTGAGCCTAAAAATTCTTTTTGTAACACCAAGCTTGAGTCTTTTTAAGTTTGGATTGAACCAATGAGCAATGGTTAGCATCTTGTCTTGAATAGGTGACTATTAAAATGTGTAATTTTTCTTTTAACCTTGTTGATTTGAATATATATATATATATATGTGTGTGTGTGTGTATGTGTATATAGTTTGAATTTGAATATTCATTTTTGCATTCCAAATATGAAATCTTCTTTCAAAACGCTCATCATCAATGCAAGAATTTAGAATTACAAATAAATCAAGTGCAAATTGTCTGTACATAGTGGTGTGTTGTAATAAATCTAAAATTATTTTGCAGCTAAACTTACTTAAATTTTTTTGCCTACCAATATAATCTAGCTTATTTATTCACATATTGATTTGAAATCTAAAAAATGTACTCCATGTAACAATTATTAACTCAAAAAAATCATCGTGTTGTTTGAAAGTGTTTGTATTTTGTAATAGATTTATAATGCTTGTTGAATTTTTGTTCATAGTATTTCTTTAGGTTTTGCTATTGATTTTTAGTTTTTATAGTAGACAATCTTTGGTTGCTAGTCATGCTACTCAATAACCAAGCAACATGCAAAATTGTCTTCTACTACCATTAGAGGCACATCTCAAAGTCCTTATTTTGTACATGACCCATTGATCAAAATCAAAGGTGAAACAATCTTGAGATTTTTTGCAACCCTACAATTGGATACTACAAAGAGAAGACTCTTGCTTCACATGCTTCATTTTTTATTTGTCTAAAAATAGAAGGAATTCAAGGTTATTGCTTGGAAAAAATCTTTCATCCTATATCCAATTTCAAAGAAGACAAATTTCTCCAACCAATCACAATTCTATGGTGCACTAATTGTGTAAGTAGGTGACATCCATGATTGGAAAAACCTGATGAATCTAAATATGATTAAAAAAGAGCATATAATGGCTTCAATTTAGAAAGAAACGCATAAAATAGATCTTTAGAGCTTTTATTATTGCATGCTCAATTTGACAAAGACTTTTAATTTCATAACTAGTCTATGAAACCTTTAATGTATATATTGTTTGCATAAGTGCTAAAATGCAATTATTCTATCCATTGCATTAATATTTGTAAGACATTGACCTTGAAGTTCATTCAATTCTCATTCTAATTTATTTTGTTCACTTCAATACTCAATAGAACCAAAAAAATTTGAATTTGTCTTGCAAAGCATCCGAATCTTGAAAAGACTCTATGCACAAAGATGGAGGCCAAAATGGAAGCTTTCATCTTGTATCATGACAACCTATACACCCTTATGACTACCTAGGAGGTGATAGTTTATGCAACTCTTGTAGAAGAAAGATGGAAAAGAGGGATTAAGGACAATAGTGCTTGGAATATACAAATATTTGAAATTGGTCTCTACAATAATTATAGTGCATAACAAAACCCATTCAAGAGGTTGTTATGCTTCTAATTCAACAAACCAAGGAGTAGTTTTAAGATCTCTTGAAGTAGATTTGAATCACATATGGGCAAGGTACTTACAAGTGGTGTCAATGGTGTCAATGGTGTCAGTGCTGCCACAACATGGATGAAAAACTCTTTTCTATATCTAACTATGGCGATAGGTTGGGGCAAGGTACGTATAGGTGGTATCAGTGGTGTCATGGTTCAGTGGTGTTAGTCACCTAACGCACATGATAGTTTTCCCACCCGCCGTTCGCTTGACCAGGTGACAAGTGGCAAGTGGCAAGTGGTAACTGGCTGGGCCGAAATTTCAGGGCAGAAGTGAGGCGGCGCTTGACGCCTCCCCACGCACATGAGCCTTCCTCACGGCCACACCACACCACGCAAGAGCATGTGAAAATCATAGTGTTTTTTTAATTTTATTTTTATAAATTGGTGAATACTTCTTTATGTAATCAATGTGTTTCAACTTTGAAAATTCCAAAACTATTTCGAAAAGATCTAAAAAGTATAAAACGATTTCGGCTACATGTCTATTTCATTTCACTTCCTAGTTTGAAAAAATATTGAAAATTAGACTAGTTGCATTGAAAAGTCAATCAACTCTTAAGTAGTATCTTCAAAAACAAACTACAATATTCTTTAGCAATGAAATTCATTTGTTTAACCCTTGAAGGACATTGCAAACCCCTAAAGTTCCTTAATTATGTTCTCATCAAAAATGCTTCAAAACTGCCATTTCTAGTACAAGTACCAAATTT
Source organism: Pleurozium schreberi (assembly GCA_006891605.1). NCBI lineage: Eukaryota > Viridiplantae > Streptophyta > Bryopsida > Hypnales > Hylocomiaceae > Pleurozium > Pleurozium schreberi. Next base: position 2,397 of record VACF01002090.1, on the reverse strand, counting down.
TTGAAAAATATCATTTCTTGACACATGTAACCACATGATCTTGTAGTACTATAGTTTGAGAATATGTGGAAAAAATTTCAGAAATTTCCACCATGTACATTGCAAGATATTAGCATTTGAAGTGGCAAAAATCTTTTTTTTGGCCTTGCAAAAAAACGGGAAGGTGCACTTCACAAGGTCAGATCATTATGAAAAAATGTCCAAAATGGTTGTGCTTCTTTGGATTCATTCTTCAGGGCCAGTTGGATACATACATGAAAATTTTCAAATCATTTCGAGTTATACAACATATAGAAAAAAAATAATAAGTAGAAAGAAGTAGAGAATGATTTAAAATACTAAATTGTTAATAAATTAGTTATAAAATAAAAAAAAACTCCAATCCAAATTCTTGAATTGTTGTAATAAACAATCTACGTACAATAGCATTATTTTTTTTCAAAAATATTGAAATTTCAATAAAACAAAGGACTTCAAAGCTTTTTTTTGGTGTAGGGATTCCATATCTGCCCGCAAACTAAAAAGCCTCATAACTTTCATCTCAACTATTGAAATGGAATGATTCAAAGCTTTTTGAGTACATATAAATCTGAAGAATGAATTTTAAATTTTTACTTCTTAAAAACGTGATTTTTTCAGATCTGCCCGGACTGCCCGAGTTGAGAAACAAACAACATATTATGGCAATAACTTTTGACTCATATTTCCAAATGTCATGAAATTTGTGCATATGAAAGATATTCCTTGTCCCCACATTTTGTTGAAATTGTAGCCAAAAATATTGCAATCTCTAGGCTCACATACCTGCCCAAAATTTCTATGTTGACAAAAAACGCATGTTGGCCCTTTAGGGGTTAAATACAAATATAAACAATGTAGCCAAGATTTCTGAGATGATACATGCAACTTTTTTTGGCACCGTAGGAACAAATTGCACCATTTCAAAACAAATGTCAACTTTTCACCAAAAAAGAGTAATCTTTTTTCATCCAAAATTTTTCATATTTTTTAAAATTTGGATGAAGGTGCCAAATCTAGGTGAAAAAGTGCATGAATATGATTGAAAAGTGTTTCTTGGTCCAACATAGAACCACCTATAATCAATTCAATTCAATTTTGTCAATAACATCTTTGGATATACATTTGACTTGTGTAAGTTTGAAAGCAAAGTAAAAATAGAAGAAGAAAATCGATCTATTCCTTTTCTTAGACCAAATTTGTTACTAAATCCATAAAGGTCCAAATAATATGAAACTGCTTGGTAGAGATGCCGATTCCATTTTACTTCCTACAAAGATTTACAAAGTATTGTCCGAAAAGACAATAAGGTCTTAAATGGTCTCTTTAGTACATCAAGACTTTTTTCTTTCCCTAATTTCACCCTTCCATATGAAACAACAACAAAGAGAAACTTGCCTTGGAGGGACATTGGGAAGGACAAATCAACACCTGCAAAAAAAGAGCATTAAAAAATAACAATAATAAAAAAAAACCCAAAATTCAACTGAATCACCCTTGGCGGAATGGCGCATGCGCTGGCGGGGCTCAATTCCACCAAGGCGAGTTCCGCCACCCCGCCAAGCGGAACGTGCCACCCCACGCTGCCACGCCGGCACCCGCCATAAATACAAGCATGTGCGCGGGGCCAGTGGTGTCAGTGGTGTCATGGTTCAGTGGTGTCATGGTTCATGGTTCAATGGTGTCATGGTTAAGTGGTGTCAGGGTTGCACTGGTGGTGCTTGAAATCACTTGAGATGTAAAGGTTTTGCAATCAATGAAGTTAGGAAGAGAAGTGTTGATTCCAGTCTATTTTCCAATAGTGAAGATGTCAGGATCATTTATGATGACGTAGGAAACATTTAYAATCACAATGTCATGATCGACAAGACTAGGGCTGACACAATATGGATGGGAACCTCTTTTTCTACATCTAGCTTTCTAGCATCGGGTGAGAGCAAGGTAAGCTTACTTGCATTGATGGCAAGGAGACAATGGTTGGTGTTTGGAAGAAAAAAGTGGTAGTTAGGAAGCAATAGATACCAAAGCCGGCTCATGCCCAAATGAGTGTTGGACAACAAGGGGGGGAGCTTAGGTGCGAATGGAGGTGGTTGGACTTAAACAAATTGTATTTGGGCATGAACCGGTGGAAGCAATAAGAGAGAAATAGGTGATATTTGAGTGGCAAGATGGGGGCATTTGAGTGGCAAGATGAGGGCATTTGAGTATTTGGATATATAATGCCTGATTCTTTATTATTTACAGCCAATAACCGTTTTGTTATTGCCCCATTTCCACATGTTCATTCCTTCTCTCAAAGTCTATATGGCAACTAAGTGGACACCTTTGAAAGCAATATAAGTCCATATGTGTTTGAATTAATTGCAATGAATACCAAAT